>BMAO01005787.1:0-101709 GCA_019973975.1 Trichonephila clavata
AAGTTCCTGTACGCTTAATTTAAATGTTGTTTATTAATTTTTTATTTCTAAGCAATCAAGTAAATACAATCGAACAATCCATCCATTAAATGATAGAATCAATCATGAATCAATACAGTTCAAAGAATCAAACGGCTTAAAAATACACTCATGTCCATAAATTAAGGTTAATGAAGTTCAGGCAAAGAAAGAGACAGAAGCAAAACAAATTTGACTTATTTGTAAAGTCTATTTATTAAACAAAAGGTAAAGAGCAAAAAAAAAAAAAAAAAAATGCTATATGTTTGACATAATTAATAAAAATTGCGATTTTTACTCCCTGGAGCAAATTTTAAAAAAGAACCTATTTACAAAAAACAGTATAACATGGTTAGTATGATGGTTAATACGGAGTATGTCTCCCGGACGATGCAATACAGGCCTTACAACGCCTACGAATGGTGAGTATCAAATTATCAATCTGATCTTGGGGAATATTACACCACTCATCAAGCAATGCCCTCCGAAGTTCCGGTAGACAGGTGGGAGGGGGTTGACGGGCTGCAATTCGTCGGTCAAGCATATCCCACACATGATCTATTGGATTCAAGTCCGGTGAGTATGCTGGCCAATCCATACGGGTGATATCCTCCGATTGAAGGCATTCATCTACAATGTTTGCACGGTGAGGACGGACGTTGTCATCCATAAACAGAAATTCAGCACCTATGGCGCCCCGAAACAAACGTACATGTTGTTCCAGAATGACATCCCGATAGATGTGGCCTGTCATCGTTACACTCTGAACATGCAGGTCAGTTCTGGAACCAAGAATAATTTCACCCCAAACGAGCCATCCTGCACCACCGTAACGGTGTCATTCAATGGTGTTCTCTTGGTGGTAACGGGTACCTGGCGCTCTCCATATGAAAGTCCGGTGAGAATCAGACTGCAAACTAAACCTGGACTCGTCGGAAAACATGACACAAGACCACTGTTGCGGTGTCCACAATGCATGCTCTCTACTCCACGTTAATCGCAGGCGACAGTGAGTTGCGGTAAGGGGAACACATATGACAGACCTACGAGCATATTGACCAATGTGCCCTAAGCGTCTGTACACGATCTGCCTTGAAACTGTCGTACCGGTAGCTGAAGAGAGCTGACGAGAGCTGTGCTCCGTCTGTTTCTTTTGGCAGTAACTGCCAAATACCGGTCCTCATTTGGCGTTGTAACTCGGGTGCGACCTGTGCTGTAACATCTACTCACATTACCATCATTTTGGAATCGTTGCCAAAGCCTGGAGATGACACTCTGGGTGATTACAAGTTCCTCGGATACTTCCAGCTGGGTACGTCCACATTCCAGTCGTCCGATAATTCTACCACGTAAAAAATCATCCAAATGCTTCCTTTGTGCCATAACTATGAGGTTATTGCACTGAAAGGCTTTTAAAGCCCTTGTGAACAATTTTACTTCTTTGCCACCATTCCTTATATAACCCTCTCACACTCTCGTCATTGTGACGTACTATCCGTGCCATCTGGTGGTTTCCTGTAATTTGCATATTCTTCTTCAAGATGTGTGGGATAATTCTACAGGTGAAATTTTTATTTTTGAGTTCAATTTCTGTGTGATTCTGAATCATCCTTAATTTATGGACATGAGTGTACTATTGCAATTAAGGAAATTGACATAATATTTTTTATTTATTCTTCTATACCTAAAGAATCACCTTAATACAATCAAACAAACAACAAATGAGCTGATATAATTTATTTTCAGAAGATACTGATAGCTGTAATTAAATTTATTATAAATTACTAATTTAAGGAATCTTTTATTGAATACATTTACTGTCTCTCTCACTCTGTTGCTAAATGTTAAGGACAAATTATTCAGGGATGAGTCAAAGTTTAATCAAAATTCCTAATAGAAAAAAAATGAGGAAAACAAACTTTTGAACTTAAACGATACGGAAACCGCCTACGTAAAAATTATATAGTTAATATGTGGAAAACTCTTGATTCCGCTCTTAAAGGATCAAATAAATTAAACTGCAGATTAGCTAGGTATTCTGCTCATTAACATCTTTCAAGCTTTAACAGTAACGTATATTGAAACGAATTTAAAAGAGTTTTTAGAACTTCTGTAAAACAGCATTTTAAAGCATCTCTAAACGCTGAAAAGCAGAATTTTTTTCTCACTTAAATTAAACAAGTGATTAAAAAATTATAAGAGTTTATGCAAAAAGTCTTATTTATCTAAAACTGATATCTTTTTAAACAAACATTGTTTGAATACAAGGGATTTATTCACGTGGAGAAAAGGATTCACCATACAGAAAGGAAGGTTGCATTTTTAAGTAATGTTATCATCATGGAAAACTGTTTAATTTTGGAAGTAAGCTTAAAGTTTTATTAACTTATCTTAGTAATAATATGTTCTTAAGCCACCATTGAGAGAATTATTTCTGGTACTTTTTTATTTAAAAAAATCTGCTGGGTTTGCATTTTTAACACGCTTTTATAAGCTTCACTTGCATGTAACGGAATCTTAGAACTCGATTTTTACCCACTTAAAAAGATCGGATTCATTCGAAATTTCGCACACCTGTCAAGGATCGATGACAATACAATAATTTCATAATTTTGTTCCATTGTCCTTTTCAGGATCGTCAGGAATAAGGATAATCAGATTTGGTGACAATTCCATATATCACTTCCAGATTTGGCGACTTATTGTCTACATCATTTTTAAATTTGGCGACAAGTTCCACATACCATTTTCAGATATGGCGACTAATTTAATACATCATTTTCAGATTTGGCGACTAATTTCAGATTTAGCGACTAAAAGAATAAGGTGTAACCCTAAGGAGAGTGTTATGAATTTAAAGCTAATTATATGCAAGTATAAAACACACTTCCGGTTAATAGAAATAAAACAAACAAAAAAGTGTTCTATATCTGAGAAAGTGTAGGGTGTGTGTGTGTTAGCAATTCCTTTCCATAATATAAACATTTTTCTGAAAATGAAAATAAAAAAAAAGGCTCATGCATGTGAAAAAAAATAACGTTCTAACTGCTAAATAATTTTTATTTTTATAAAGCAATACGTTTAGAAATGATGATACGAATTAGCATGAAAGGAACACGTTTAAAAGGTGAAAAAACGATTGAGACTTAATATTACCACGTTTTTATTAACTCGCTTTATTTAAGGTCTGTCCGCGGGTGGAATTTTGTAATTGATTTTAAACTGTGTGACTTTCCGAGGAGCTAGAGACTTGAAATTTGGACCACAGCTCAGAAGTGGATGACAATGCATGAAAATGTGAAAAAAGAAAACAAAAACGAAAAGGAGGAATTTTATAATTTTTAGACCGTTATAAAAACATGGTACATTAAATTTTTTTTAAATTCGAACTCTTTCTTCTTTACACACTTTTATTTGTTTGACCTGTTCTATAGAGACGGAATCTAATGTAACGATACGGGACTCATCCAAGGCCTCGTAAGCGGAGAGAATAAATACATTTCAGACCCGTTAATTAATATCCATTGAAGAGCAAGACTAATTCCACAGCCACGTAATTCCAGCTTCAAATATCAAACTCAAGGATAAATTCAACAATGAATAAATGATAGTTTAAAAAACTAAAAAACACGCTTTTATTGCAGTTCGAACTGAAAAATGAAAAATAAATTATAGTTTTAAAAAAAACTAAAAAACACGCTTTTATACTGAATTGAACTAAAAAGTAAAAAAAATAATTCTTAATAAAGAATAAAATGATTAACGAGAAAATGAATGTCATTGGGGTGTTCTATAAATGTATCATTGTTATAATTTCTAACTTCTATTCCGAAAAGCTGAGTTAGTGTAAAAATGTAGTACAAAGCCCCCCACGCTTTTACCACGATGACATTAATTTTCTCGTTAATCATTTTATTCTTTATTAATAATTATTTTTTTACTTTTTAGTTCGATTCAGTATAAAAGCGTGTTTTTAAGTTTTTTTCAAACTATAATTTATTAAGTATAATAGTATGCAACTGTGTTAGGATTGTTTTACTATTTTTTGTGGAACTTGGCACACTTAAAAAGCAATGATGGTGTGGTAAAACTTTTATGACAATTAATATTAAATTCGAAAAATAGAGGCGGATGATTATTAACTTATAAATGATATTAATTTTAATTGAGTAATGCAGTTAAACAAGCAATTGATTTTTAACACAATTCTTATTAGGTTTGAAACCAGTCTTAGCTGAGAATTTTCTAAATAAAAGGACTTGTTTTTAAAAGAATTTTTTATGAAAGTATAGTAGCAATTTTTATCCATTGTTTATTTTTAGTCGAGTATTTATTTTCACTCTTTCAATCATTAATAGGCGGGGACATAGACTTGACATTACAAAAATAAAAAGCACCAATTTTTGGTTTTGCTCAAATATGTCTTTCAAAGGCTTTGCACTCTTTTTGTGATAGAATATTTTTACAACTAATTTAGTAATTTAAGTAAAGAGAACTATAAAAGAAAGTTTAGAAGACCAAATATATTCATGCATGAGAATTTAAAAAGCTACATATCAGAATTTTAAGATTTTTGGTAATTGACACATGACTGATCAATTATGACTTTCTGAAAACAGAAAAAAATATTTTAAATAAGTGATAAATTAATTATGAATCAGTTGGATATTTTTGGAGGTTAATAATAAAAATCTTGAAGGATTCTATTCCTTTGAAAAATCTTACATGAAAATAATTTTTTAACTAATGTTATTTACATTAAACATTTTCTACATTCATTTTTATTTTTAAGATATATAAGTATATTTATCACATTAAAAATGCATAATTTATTGCAATTACAATTTTTATAAAGATATTTTTAACATATGCTTTTACTTTTGAAAATATTTATTTAAACAGTTTTTTGCTTATTATTTTAAGTAAAATATACTTAGTATCTTTGACAATAAAATGTTTATAAAAATATTATTTAAAATAGGTTAATTTTTTTGTTCTTAAATATGCTTAATAAGCCTCTAGAAAAGCTATTAGAAAAAGATTTGATTATTTATACTAAGTAAAAACATTTTTCTATTCTTAGAAGTACTTAAAAATCAAACTACTGCTCTAAAACAAATATATTACACTTAGGACAAAAAAATTAAACCCTCCTCGTGTCTATCTTATAGCTGCTGGTTTTATTTCGTTTACTTATTCCGGAAATTGAAAACACTTCTTTCACTAATGAAAAACGAGAGGATAGACTTATCAACTAACACTTGACTAACAATACCTCAAAGGCTAAATGGTTATTGATCTTTCTTACAAACTTTTGTATAAATGGATTCAGGTTGTGCATGTTAAATAAGGTAAATGAAACACAGGAAATTAAACCCTTTCCGTTGCTAAATGCGTTCAATACACAAACAGGATATATTTGTTTTCTACTAAGAGCAAATATTTGTTTCACATATATGTTGGATAAAGACAATAAACATTTTTATTTGTCTAAGTTAAATAGATATCATCTTGAGAAATCTTCACGACTTTGAAATGCAAATAAAATTTTAAAGGAATAATGTCCTTGTTCCATCCAGCTCAAATCAAGGTTGATTACTAGTAATAATTAAAGTATTGAAAGCGAAGAAGCCGATAAGGTATCAAAACTTTACAATTTGTAAATTTTTTTTTATCTGGCATCTTCTAAACGCATGTGCGCACATATATACTGAAGAGCAATTGAATTAAAGGTACTTGTTTGTATCGTATAATACTGTTTTTGGCTATGGTGGAGGCAATTTGTCTCGGCATGGTTTTCATAAGGCACCAGAAACGTTGAGAAGCCAAACTGGCCTAAGACTTCTCAACAATCTCCCACATTTCACGAAAATTTTTTAGAGTAGAGCTGATGCCCTATCATATCTTTCAGTAGCATTTCGGAAAGGATCGATAGAATTGTGATCAACTGATCTAGATGGCCAGAGAAGCGCATGCAGATTTTTTATGTTTTAGAATACAATTTGAGAGTGATGACACATTAAATCATTTTGTGATGAATCTATACGCGTCTATTGCTAACCCCTTGGGGACTCTTCTGGGGAAACATTTTTACCAACCAACTTTCACCGAAGGTAAGAAAACGTGATTATGCAAATTAAATTTATTATATAAATGCTGTATTCTCTCTCGCGAGTTTTGAGAGTTAGTTGGTGAGTGGAGGATCGTGAGTTTATTGAGTGCAAAGCTAAGCTTATAGAAGTATCAATTGAAGAATTCCAAGAGAGGATCACTCAGATGTGATCGAATCCAGTTACAGATTAGCGTTCAAGGCCTCAACAGTAGGAATTCGACTTCACAAGAGTACAGGTATCGTGAGCCTTATTTAATTAGAAGTTAAAGAATAACTTATTAGAGCGCGGCGGATTTGAAATTGTGCTTGTATAGGTTATCATGGAATCAGTTGAGGGTCCATCATATTATGCCCAGGCTAAAGGATCTCACCTTCGCACTCTGAATATTGATCAACATTCTTAATTGGATTATTATTGTTCTTGTTTGATATTTTGTGATAGTAAAATAATTAGAGGGAATCATGTCGAGTGATTATTCAATTCTTCCCACACATCTAGCCGGGTCCGAGAGTAGACAAGGGGGATTAGAGAGAAGCAGGAACAGACACACATTACAATTTTGTTAAAAGACAAGATTTCTTGTGGGATACTGAAGATGCATGAACAAGAGCAAATATTGCCCAAATATTTCGCGGTGACATTAACCTATGAAAGACGATGTCACAGGTTTTAGAGATCCCAGTTCAGCCTCCTTAAACAGTACTCAAACAAGAATGGCTTTCTCACCATCATGAACAGCACTTTTCTGATTTGAGGGATCCATCTTTGTACCGTAATCATCCCCTGACATCAGCGTGTGCCAATTTGAATCTGTACTCTCCGGTACAGGTAACTTTTTACAACTTGTCCAGGTTGCAATGGTGATATTCTTCACAATGACTAATCTTTGTGTCCTGTGATGTGTGGTCAGCTGAGATACTCTCGTGAATTGATAACTTTAGTTCCTATAATGACATGATTCTAAGATGGTGTGACGTCTAGTACTTCTTTGTGCAACAGCGTCAAATTGCTGAGTAATTTCTTCCACTATGACTCGTCTGCCACTGTTAAAATACACACTAGCTGACGATAGCTTCGCTCATATACGTTCTGCTGACCATGGTTCGTGGACCTCCCTCGAGGGAATGGTTTCACTAGAATCGACGTACTGAGTACACTCATCAGGCAGTGTTTCATGAAAACCGAACTCTCTTCTGTTACTCCGTTTCGTTCGTTTCTGTTACCATTTCGTCAGTCATGATCAAAAGCACATATCTTTCTTTGTACCTTAACCGCATCCAGCAGATGCTATTTTTCGACCTTTTTTTCTCTTATAATGTCTTATAGCTGCTTACATTATTTGTTTTCCATACAGAGACTTATTATTAGAGTACAAATTTACCACTTTTCTTATAAGAAATTTTCTGAATTAAAATCAGAGATACTTCACATCAAGGGTGTCAAACTCAAAGGCTGACTTGGGCCAAATAAACAAGGTTTAACTAAAGGTAAACCGCTAAGAAAATCAAAATTCATAAAAACGTAGGTTTAATTTCTAAATATTACATTATAAAAGAAGAAGAGAAATTTAATATGTACGTCCTGACACTTGATATCTCTTCTCTGCTTCTATCTTTCCTATTAAAGGAGAAAGTTTGAAATTTAATTATATATTTTTTTGTGCTAATATATTGACCAGACCAGAAAAATGCTCGTTGTGGGCCTCGAATTTGACACCAGAGCTTTACATCTCCAAAAATTTAGTTTATAATTAAGGTATCCGACTACGCTAAAATTGTGAATTTTGCCCAAAATTGCCAAATATTTTTTATGATTTTATCTTATATACCATCTTATTAGCTTTATAAAAATACTAAGTTTATCACTTTCCGTTTATTAGAACAAAAACTACAAGTGTTTTAGTAAAAGCAGATGCCATACTTTAAGCAAGATATGTCATATACTTTAAAACGCGTTTTACTCGAAATGTGTGTTTTTCTTAAAAAAATACTCAAACGGGGTCAGCGATTGCTAAAAAAGTTTTGAAAATAATTAACTGAATTTTTTATGTATGTTCTGTATAATAGTAGAAGTGTTTTAATCCTCAGATTTATCAATCGCTGTTTTATTACAAAATTTACAGCCTTATATGAATGTAACCATTGTTTTTTTAAGCAATTTCATGTAATAACAAAGATAAAGTGGAATAGTTCTTGTAAAAATTAAAATATCTCTTATCCTGAAGGTCCTTTCAAAAATGAATAACATAGCAACACATCAGAATTGAAAAATTGAAAATTTGTTCATAAACTTTTGGTACAGAATGGGCCATGTTTATGTTATTTTTTGTCAATTTTTATCCATTTTTCCCCATTTTAGTGTAGTAATAATTTTTTTCTCTTCTTAATTTCGGCCCATTTTTCTTAAAATGTACTAAACAAATCTAAAAACAACAAAACTCCCCATATCTCCATTTTTTTAAAAAAAAGTTGCCGCAAGTAGTCGGATACCTTAATGTAGAATATTGTTGCAAGGTAGATCGTTTTTCAAACGTCGGTCAAGTCCACGCAATCAATAGGCAAGCTCTTTTAGAGAAAGCCGTAATTTTTATTCTGAACATATCCAGTTATTAGAACAGATTTAATTAACAGGAACAGTTAACACACGTAAAATCTTCAATAGTACATTATAATAAAAGTTAGCTTTCATAAAAACTTATGTTCTCATAAAATACAAAACCGTATTCACAACATCGCATTAGATGAATGAAAACGAGCAGTCTTTGTAAAGCTTTTCTTTCCTGCATATAGGCCACGGACGAAACTTCTAGGATCATCTAAGGGTTTCTCTTCAAATAATTAGCCCAGTGCCTTTTATACCTTACTATTAGCATTTATTTTGATCGCCAAATTTGGCGACGGTGGCATTTGTAAAGTAAATTTGCTGCCAAGCGCACTCCTATTCATTTGTTGATAAAGTAATATCACCTTGACCAGTAACTGATCTTTTCGGTTGCAATACCGTTTTGACAAAGAGACAAAGAGGGACTGAAATTTCCGTAACAATATTACCTTGTTTTACTCTTAAGTCAGCTATTGATTTACTAATTCTTCCCTAATATTGCACTTTAATTAAGTATAATATTGTAAAAATAATGCTTCATTTATTAATTAAAGTTTTAAATACTTTTGAAAACTTATCTATATAAAAATTTTCAATATCTTTACAGCTTTACATTTTACTATTTCCTGATTGTAACTGCTGTACATATACGATAAGACCATGGTTCAAAATTACGCGGACCGTCGCCAAAAGCCCTCGTGTTGCTAATCAGTGCGACGTTAATATTCTCTCACTCACTCACTCACATATACGATAATCCGTAATTTTAGTGTGGTAACGAAATGTTTTAAGAATAAAATATGATTTTACGCTATGTGTTTTTATATATGGTGTGCTATTACTTTGCCAGCCAGTATAATACAAATGAATGGCATCATCAGGAAAGCAGATATATGTTTTGTATTAATGCTTTTATTTATAAGGTTTATTAGGGTAGGGTAGGGCTAGTAGTACTTCGTCACTGGAGGTGTACCTGGGGAGAATAGGGATATCCATCTCCAGTTGCATTATCCGGGAGGAGTTGATATTATGTATTGGTGAATGAGTTTCTCAGAATGAAATGCTTTTCCACTTGAACGCATTTCATGTTTCTCACTGAAATATAATGTCCTACTGTAGGTTAATGCATTAATGAGTAAAACAATCATTTTTCAGCATACATTTGAGATCATAGAAAAGAATTTTCTGATCAAAAGTGAACTCAGCAGAAAGGTCATTCAAAGGCAAATATCACAGTTATTACAACAAATGGGACATGTGGACACATAAACACGCGGAGTCAGCTGGCACATGGCACGTCACTTTACTAAAGAAGAATGAAAGGTGCATTTCTAGACTTCTTTTTTTATTCTCTCCCTAGGAAAGTGGGATAGAACCAGGGGAGTAGCTACTGCCGCGTCAATGATACTGGACCCCCAAGCTTCAGGGCCCCCAAAACGTTCAAGCAAAATATCGTAAAATGTTAAGGGTGTCCTCCCTTCCAAAAAACAGCCGCAATGAATTTTGATTCGGTGCCCACTTAGGACTAGCTACGCCAGTGGATCGAACGTACAATATGGCTACAAGAAACCATCAAGACATCCTTATACGTGTTATAAAGATTAGCAAACAAGCTTGAGAAGAGACGACGTTTGACAAATGTTGCCCAATAATTCTGAGTCGGAAGAAGTGCTTAATAATGAGCTTTGGAAACCAATCGAATAACAAGTTAAGCTGTAAGAAGGACTGGTTGCGGTGGTAAAGGAAAACAACGGTAAGTAAAGATCAATATATCATTGTGCAGGCAAAAAGAGACTGAAACCGCTGCAAAAATATGCTACGAAATACAAGTTTTCTTCTTACTCGAATGTTTCTGAGAGATCATAATGCACCTCATTATAGCTTACATCTAGTGAAGAAGGTGCGAGAAGAGGGCGCAAAAACTGATTTTCTTGCAGAGGGCTGAAAACGCTAACTATGCCTCTACTTAAATTAATTATTACCTTATTTTTGGGTGTAGCACTTTATGTTCATACTGTGTTGTAAAATGGATAAACTACGTTTCTTTTTTGAGATATCGCTTTTAGAAAGTCATGTAGAAAAGTAATGTTTTATATTTTCTCAGGAAGCTTTCATGTCAGAGAAGCTTCATGTTCAATATAGCATGTTAAAACAGTTGGCAATTTGTGACATTGAGAAGAATGTGTATCGTAATTTTGTTACCTTCAGTTTATGAGTTAAATCTAAAGAATTTTGTGATGATTTGATAATTGTAATATTTTTAAGACCTTTTGTGACAGTTTTAGTAAAATATTTTAAAACTATTTTCGCTATATTTATCGGTTTAAATGGTTACTTTTTCAATAGTAAAATTGTAATACTTTTTCTATAAAAATGTTTTTTCGATTAGTACTTTCCCCCCAAACTTTGAAAAGTGAACATCTATTTTCAAAAACAAGATTTTTTTTTTATTAAATGAAAGAAGTATTTCAATGTAGTTTTCTCTCACTTTCTTTTTGTTAATTTTAATTTTTTTTCTTTTTAAATATAATTATAATAAATGCCTTTTTTAAGTGTGCCTTTAAAAGAAAACGATGTGATAAACATTCTGATTGTTTTTGTTAAACATAAATGTTTTTGAAGGTCTAGAGCAGTGGTGGGCAAACTTTTTTAATAGGGGGCCACAAAGTTTATGAAATTCTAGAGGAGGGCCAGAATTATAGAAAAAAATGCTTTTTGTGTTAAAGCTTTTAATCATAATGTTATAAAAACATTACAGCATTGCACATAAATGTTACAAATTACTTTTTACCTTAAATAATATTTATTTTAACTTTTATTCGAAGGCCCTGGCATGTTAGACGCGTGAGACACATGGAATTGTTTTTGATTTTCCATAATATTTTCGAAAGCAGGTTCCAGCTGTGATGAAGCAAATTTCAGCAGTGCGAAAAGGTATTCATCAGTCAATCGGTTTCTGATTGAGTTTTTCCGCAATTTCATGGTCGAAAAAGTCTGTTCGCACAAATAAGACGACGCAAACATCGCCATAATTTTCTGGGCGTGAGCAATCATCTTTGGGATTTCAGCTTTCGGCAGTGCTCTTCAAAAATTTAGTTTTCTGGAATTCAAGAACAATTTCTTTAAATGGGTACTACATGCAGCACATGAACTACGCGGCTAGTTTAGCTTCTTCTGTAGGCTATGCATCTATTATTCTACTAAGTAAAATCCACACTTAAAACTTCTCGACCTTTAAAACGTAATTGTAGCGGGCCATGTACTATCCATGTCGATAAACCCTCGGCGGGCCGGATTAAATACTTTCGCGGGCCGGAGTTGGCCCGCTGGCCGTACTTTGCCCATCACTGGTCTAGAGCATAGCAAGAATTTTGTGATCCTTTGTACAAAAAATTCATGCATATTTTAGAGAGAATGTTCGCATTTTATGAAAAAAATGAATATTTTCTCCAGTTCCAATTTTTAAATGTTCTGAAAACAGCCTTAGTTTACTTCATTTATAATTGTAAACAATTCAGATTTTAATAGCAAAATGTGTTGTTTTACTATTTTATTTATTATTATTTTTGAAATTTTATTTTCTGTGTTATTTTACTTTAATAAATGTCACTTTTTCTGAAATTTTGTAATTGAATTTATTTTTCATATAATATTGGTTTTATTCATTAAATTGTTATTATATATTTACTACTTTTGAATCAGAAATCGCATGTCAAATATATAAAAATGATACACTTTGATAAATTTAATATATATTTTAAATGAAGGTAAAGTAATGACTCCTTTTTTTTGAAGAATACAGTATGATAAATAAGAAAGCTTTACTAAAACATACACTGAGTGGCGAGACAATTAGAGGCACCTTCTAATTACGAGTCCATCTACATTTATCTCCCATCACAGCCAATAATATTCTTAATATAAACTCAAGAAGTTGCTGGTATCGTTGCTGATAAATACTGACCCATGCTTTGAAGTGATATTTTGACTTTTCCCCACAAACATTTTATAGGATTGAGATCAGGGGATAGAGCTAGTCATGGAAGCAAGTTAAACTCTGATTGATGTTCCTTAAGTCAATTTAGAATCGATGGAGCAAAGCGGATTATCCTGCTGAATTTGATCATTTTCATAAAAGAACGTTGTAGCTAAAAATAAGTACACTATATAGATAACTAAATTGAGGTAAACCGTGTTATTCAGAGGTAACATATTCAAAAATATAAAGAGATACAGTGTCCTCCGGAAAAACATTCTCCATACCATATTTCTACCATCAATAGCCTAAATAATTGTCATTTGGTAGGGAGAGGTCATAAATTCGTACTGTTTGCGCCATATTCTGATCCTGCAATTTACGTGATAGAACAGGAGATCTATCGGACCAAGCTACAAGTTTCCAGTTTTCAAATGATCAATTTCCTTGTTCTTGGTCCAAGGGCATTTTTAACCTCCCCTGCACCCTAGGCACTTCATATTGTTATACCCCCTATTTCCAGAGCATCCCCCTCCTTCAGTTCTGCCATGCCAGTTTTGATTCCGGATGGATTTTCCCTTAACTATCTTACTCTTTTCCCTTTTTTTGTTTTTGTTTCTTTGGAGAGTCTTTTTTTCCATTATCCACCATTTATGAACCATCCGTGTCCCAGACAAACAATTGGCAGCCTTAAGGAAAGGATAGTAACATGGTTTGATCCCTCTTGTTCATTTCTTACCTTACAGCATCATGAACCTTCATCCTTCCTTTTGTAAATTAGTACAATGAATTAATGAAATCACTTGCAATTACAGTATAGAGTATACATAATTGTATGAACTGTTTTTTCAAATTGTTAATTATCATCTTTTTCATCATTTGTCGCTCTACTATCTTTTACTTTTCGACATCTTTAATCTTCGTTAAGTCACTATCATTATCATTGTACTCAACAGCAAAGGGTTTCTTCAAGCTTTGGTCATTGAAAAATCATTAATGAGACATCATTGTAATCAATTTTAATTGCAATATCATTTTGAGTGCGTAGCGCAACATCAAACTGTTAAACTTTTCATTTTCCGCAGTAGATCTCATTTCAGTATTAACTCTCTTAAGGGCAGAAGAGCTTCTCTCTGCTGTAAAGTTTGTACCTGGAAGAGTCAAGTAAATTCTTATTGCGACTTCTAAATTTGGGAAGGTACTTTCCAACCTGTTTTTCTCGACGTAGGAAGACATTCGTCTTGTTAGACGTAGGAAGACATTCGTCTTGTCGTCTTGTTTTCCGCCTTTGTATACATTTTGAAATGTTGACACCTCTTGCTCAAACTGTTTTTAATTGATTATACCTTTAGGATAGCTTAGAGTCAAGTATTTAACCTATTTTGTCACATCTTCTTACTTTTTTTTCATGAAGATTTTTAAATATCTAGAATCTTGTGTTAGCGGTGGTACGTTCGCTGTAATTTTATTTTTTTCTCTTTTTTTGCCCTACAATTTTTTGCGCTCCTAAATCTTTTGCGCCCTAGGCACGAGCCTAGCATGCATAGGCCTAAAAAGCCTCTTGGTCTCATAACAGGTGCCTTTTCTATTTTTCTGTGATACGAAAGACACTCTTAATGACCTCCTGCAGCTAAATCCCCCTCATTTCCAAAGTACTTCTTGGGCGTTGAAATATGTTTTGTGATGCTCCTACATTAAATTCTGCTTTAATTTGTTTCGTAGTTGCCCTTCTGTTGCTGCAGGTTATGTGTGCTGCACTTCTTTTCTCCATTTGTTATTCACCAGCCACTAGAGCAGGCCTTATCGCTTGAATTTTTTTCTTTATCGCCAATCCTTAAACACCCGGATACAGTTGCGACAGAAAATCGCAGAACAGTCGTTGTTTCAGAGCTGCTGGCACCAGCTCTTCTTTCACCGGCGATCATCTCTCTTTCAAAGTTCCTTAAATCTTTCGTCTTTACTTATTTTGACGTTAAATTCCTTGCTAATTACTTCGTCCAAAGTCGAGCGTTCTTCACATAAGCAACCTCATTGTTGTTACATCACTCTACATCACTGCACGCGTTCGCTGCCAACTACATGAATACTCGTAGTTGGTAAACTGGGTTTCCTTGCCAGCTACGAGATAATTCCTTATTTAAATCACCGATTACAAATATTGGCACAGGGAACAAAAATATCATTTCATATGCCAGCTACGAGTATATTCGTGTTCACTTGTTTTTTGGTAAAAGTAATCTTCTATATCTATTTTTAAATAATAAAACCACAGAAAACAATTTAAAAGCATAATATCGGAGATATGATTTTGGCATCTGTGAACAGATGCACTATCTCAGCTTTGGCAGGGAACGTGTTACCCTTCAAAATCCGGCGGGGTACATATGCTATACTAGGGTTTGCAATCTCGTGTCATATTTTCAATCCCGGGATTAGGATTTGACTATTTATTAAAAATACTTACATATTAGCATAGTTAAAATTGCATAGTAAAACTGAAAATATAATTAAAAATTAATTTAATATTATTTTAATGAAACAAATGAAAAAAATTAATTCATCATAAAAAACAAATAAAAATAGTACATAATGAAATTTTAAAAAAAAGCATTTCTTCATTTCTTGTGATTCTGTAAATAAGCTTATAAAAACGCAGCTCCTCCAGCGTTTCATCGTTGAAACGGTTTTTATTTTTGTTACAAATTGTCCTGCCGAAGAAAATGCACGTTCGGATTTTTTACAAGCAGGTATTATCGTCATTAAATAGGAGTATGTCCTTTTCAGGTAGTCACCATGTCTCCCTCCATTTTCAAAAAAGAGACATTTCTTTTTGAATGTTTGATGACAGTGTTTCAAATCTAATAGACTGCATTGGTGCATATACCTCTTTGATAACGTTATTTAGTTCTTTTTCTACACTTAATGGTGTTTGTACACATAAATTGATCCAGTTATTGAATCATAATGTGAATCAATTTTAAGTGTTACCTCATTTGAGAGTGAAGAAAAGTTGCATGAACTGTTAGTAATGCAATGGGATTTGAAGTGTCTCAAGTCTTCCAAGCAGGTTCCCTACAATCAACGGCATTTAATTGAAGAAGGAACTGTGGCAAAATCTATTCTTAAGATGTTGCTTATATTATTGTGTAAGCATTGCAGTGAGCCCCTTAGATCTATGCAACGTTCTCCCATACGAGAAACTTGAGAGCAGTGCATATATATTTTTTTTACCTTCATAATTGCACAAAAAAATTCTGCGTACATGTTTCATAAACAAAATATAAATTTTTGAAAAAAATAAAATTCTAGGAAAGTTTTTATGAAAAAAAATTGTTTTAAATATAATTAAGACAAAAATTAAATCCCCGAATTTGTTATTTTAATCCCGGGATTTCGGGATTGGAAAAAATACCGGGTTCCCGGGGTTTCGGAATTCCGAGATCCTGGGGCTGAAACCCTACTAGATATCTTCCAAAAATTCTAATTGCCTCTGTCCAAGTTTGCTAACACCGGCCATCCTGAGGGTGGGAGAAATGTCCGTTTTCTGACCCCACTTGCGATGAAGAAAAAGTTACAAAAAAAATAAGAAACAGCATATCAAATTTCCCGGTTTAACATACACACCCACCTCGAAACCTTCAAGGTTCAACACGTAAGAAAACTAACATTTAACGTATACAATACAAAAAAGTAAATAAGATGCATTAAATGTAATACCAATTCACAATACTTTGAAAAAAAAATTTCAAAATATAATTCAGACAAAAGTTAAATCCCGGAAATAGTTATTTTAATCCCGGGATTTGAAAAAACCACCGGGATCTCGGGGCTGCAAACCCTATGCTGTACCCAACATTATTTCTCTTTTACTTTGGCAACTACAATTCTCTTCCCCCTTTTTTTTCCCTGGAAAAGGGGTACGAAATATCTATGAATCCCTCTCAGCATCTGTATCACAGGCGGAGTAAATGAGAGAAAAAATGTGTGGTACAGCATATGTACCATCGAGTTTTAAAGATTAATAAAACAATTCCCCGGAATTAAAATACTTTAAGCAATTGTTGACGGATCTAGATTGTGCTTTTTTAATTTGGCAAGGTATTTCCTTTCTGTAGAAGGATTTAATATTTAACGTAATACTTATCGTGCATGTGCGAGTAATAAGTAATATATGAACAGTATGAATGTAATGAATGTTTGTAATATTTAAAATAATGTTATTTAGGTGATTTTATATGAGACGTAAATTAAGATATATCAATTATTGATTTAAGTGTAGGCGTTTTATTTCATTTATGTAATTGGCACAGTTTATTCTGTAAATGTGATTAATGCACCGCAATTTAAAGTGATTTTACTTATCACTTGTATTAATTTTCAAAATATATGTCAGAAAAATATGATTTAAAATTTGTATTGATTTAAATATTTTATATTATTAAGGTTTTATATCATTAATCTAGTACTATAAAATGCCTTGTGTTTGTACAAAATGGATAAGAATTTTAAAGATGATTCGTCTCTGTCTGCTTACTCCTAATCTATATAATACAGAACATTCTCGAAGAATTTAGATTCAAGCTGCTTTGAAGATTTGTTCAAGGCCTATGTTATTTTGGGCTGTTGGTTTAATCTCAGCCTTGGAAAAGAGTTTGAAGCTTAAGAATGATTAAGATGCCAAGATGAATTAGTTAATCAAGTATGCAGGTGCTTAAAGCTCTTTGGAAAATTATCCCGGATGCTTATTCAAAACTCATGAAACTTTAAATGTATTGATTAATTATACAGATTACCAAAGAAAAAGTTTAGATACATCTAAATTATTCTTATGATATTTGATTAGATTGAAATTATTCTGAAATATGTTATAAATAATACATTCGTATTAAAATTGAATTTTAAGATAACATTTTTTTTCATGAGATGGAAAAACTCAGACGTGTCCTTAGAACTGATGAAATTGGCCTTTTTGAATTTTTTAAAATCTTAGGATTTTGATTTTATAAGGGATTTCTCAAATCTTTCAGATAAAACTGAATCTGTAATTATAAAGTAATGTAGTTTATATTGAATCAAAAAGTTGGTATTAATTTCTAGATTGTGGGTGTGTGAATTCAAATTTCTTATTCAAAAATTTCATTAGCTAAATGATTGATCAATAAGTACCGAATTATAATAAATGCTTTTTAATGCAGTTCAGGTATTCTTGAATTCATGCTTTATCTTGAGAATTTAAAATATATTCCATCCTACACCCAAGCATCATTGTTACACCTAATGAAACGTATAATTAAGCTATTTCAAAAGTGATTCTGTTTAGAGATACTTCTGTTAGTTCTTGGAATTTTTTTTCACATTTTGAACTTTCTAGCAATTATAGAATCGAAGCTAATAAAAATAAATTAAAAGTATTAAATTTGTAAAATCCTTTTTCTTTTTTCAAGTTTTCTCTTTAGATTTTTCTGTTGACAATGAGGCCGAAACTATTGTTTCTCTTAATGTATAATATAAGTAAATAATGTAAATGGCATGTTATGAATATTTCCCCCATTAGCAAGCAGTGAATTTTTGAACATTAATTTCATGTTCACTTGAAACTATCAAAATAGGGAGATTTTTGTGTGTGTGACTAATTTTTAACTCATTATATATCTATATACGAGCTTTTTTATATACTTCGGCATCAACTATGTAGATGGTCAAACCAAACACTTTTTAAGTTGAACTGTCTTTAACTCTTACATCAGATATAATTTTTACCTTAAGTGATGTTTCATTTTTGTTGTTCACTCGAGAAATTCTTATTTTGTAGTCAGAGAAGTCTTAAACATCTTTTTAAAACTGGTTTTTATCTTTCTAAATGAATTGTTTTACCACAAATGGGAAGAAAGGTGTATTATATGAAAGGTACGAAAGCAACTGAGATGTATTTTTCTGAGTAATCACTGCTTCAAGAATTATTAAAATTTTATTTTGGAGTATTTTATTTTAATCTTAAAACAATTTGTCCTCAAGAGGAGATTTAGTTACAGATTTTACAATTAACATAAGCTTTCTGTTGAGAAGTATAGCCCCAATCTTGCTCCAAATTGCATTCATTAATCAATCAGTTCAATATTAGTAACAGAGAAATCAAAAGCCTTTGCTTTGATTGCTTGATATCTTTCAGTTATTATGAATTCTTAAAAATAAATTGTTTTAGTGAGAATATTTGACTAAAGCTCTTGCTTTAATATTACTACATTAATAATTGGGTAATTTTGCTTACACTAGAAAAGTAGGTTCATTTTTCTTGCTTATTGACAGTCAAAGAATCTTTTAACTGTACCATTTTTATAATATCTTTTAAATTTATTGAAAAAATAAATCAAAAATAAATAAATAATTGAATCAAATAAATTTTAAAGATACATTGAAATCTTGCAATTTATACGAAAATAAATAATTAAATTACACATGGTATCATTTTAAAAACCCTTAGTTTCTCACTGTATATATATATGGAAAATTTTTCAAAATGCTCATACATAATTCATTGCTACTCATCGAAATCCAAAGCGCTCATCTTCCTGTGATGAATAAGTGCAAAATCACTTTTGTCGCTTGAAGATACAATTTCGATTTATTGTTTGGCGCCATAAAGTAAGGGATAAGTTTTTGCGACAAAGGTCGGTTGGTCAGTTGCTTGTGAATGTCATGATGACCATATATGCAAGATCGAAGCTCTTTTTGAAATTTCATAGTCCTTTCGGAATTGGTGTCGATTTTAAGAAAATGCTTTTTAATTTGTTAGAAAACTGTATCCCTGCATATATTTTATCTGCTCTCAAAAATCCGGTTGTTCTTGTCCGTATTTATAATCTATCAAATTATTGATAATGTCACTGTCATTGAAAGTTTTGTGTTCAATCAAGCGTGGGCTGTTGGCGCGTTGAGAAAAAGCAACTGAACGTGCATTTTTGGGAGACTGTTTATCACAAACGAATACAGCGTCTTGAAGTGTATGTATGTACATTGCAATGGTGTAACATGCACCCCCGCCTCGCCGGGGGGGGGGGCTAACGCTCTCCGTTCGACACTGGTACATTGATAAAAACATTACAGTGGTGCAAAAGCCGTTGAAATTCATATCCCGCCTAAAAAAAGGTCGCACAGAAAAAATCGCACAAAAATAAAATCACATAAAAAAGAGCCGCACAAAAACAGGCTCTACTGTTTATGTTATCAGGAATAAAGGTCCACATAAAATCGATCACTATGTGAAATATCTCATTTTTTGAATTAAAATTAATTTAATTTAAAATTTAACTAAAAGACATAATTTTCACCAACAGTTCCATGCAAAATATTTGCTAAATATATTGAAAAATGTGATAAGGGAGTTAAATTTTTTTCTGGGGATCTATAGTTAAAAGTCATTATAATAAAAAATTTCTCAATTAGCTTGCTTATTGAATTCAAGCTTTTATATACATATATATTATCAACCAACTCTGAATTTAATTATAAATATGTGGAATGATTTATGAATTACAAAAGAGTTTTATTATTGCTTACTTTGACAAAGTGCCTGTTAATTATGCTGTAATTCGTAAATATTTTTATAATAATATGCTTAAGGAACACTTTTTGAACAATGAATCTTTTAAGAGATTGGACATGACACATAAAGGAATTAGTAATCGAATTATTGCTTTATATAGAAAATTTTATATTTACATTCCTAAGATTAAATTTACTCAGATATTTTTAACACCTAAATTCCTTAAGAATCCTGTTAAATTTCACGCTGTAACAAATGGGTTTAAAACATATGTCACTACTGCAGATAAAATACTGCATAACACTATAAAAATCTTCATCATTAAGCAAAATAATAAAGCTATAATTAAAAAGAGTAAAGATATTTATTTGTAATATTGAAATTTCTCTTAATATTTCTTCTTTTTCCGATGGCCCAGTGTATAGACGAATTACAGGTGAAGATTTGTCAAAACACTTTGTTTATACCAGCAATCTTGTTTCCTAAGGTCAAGAGTTTGCTATTGTACTACTGTGGCTAATATTTCTTACTGTCCTGACTGGTTATACTTACGTTTATAACTATTTGTATATATTTATGGATTATATACATATATATATACATAACCAACACTTTATAAACAATAGGTGAATGTAAAATTTTTATTCATAAACATTTTCTTTACTCACATACAGGAAAAAATTCCCTTCAACAAAGTATTTTTAACAAGTAACGCTCATTTCTTAGTTGAACTTAAAAAGTGTACATGACAAAATGCCTCAAAACTCGTAAACTTCAAACTCTAGCTTCATATTAAAAAGAAACTGGAAATAACAGAAAACAAAACATAAGAGAGAGCGAAAGGTGAGTAAAAAAGTCACCGACTCTTAAATTTTGCTTCTTCATACTTTGATGGGGAAAAAAAAGCGAAACTGAATTAAATTTTCGATTTTTTTTTGTCAGCACTTAGTTTTTTTTGTGCTTCTTTGGGCGTCATATGAAAAAAATTGAGCTCCCACATACTGAAAATTATGGGAAATCTGAGTTCCCACAGAGGCATTGGTAAAACTTTTCAAAATAAGGTTGATTCCAAGATATTGTTCTGATTATTTTACAATATTTTAAAAATATAAAATCTGTCATTACAGTTCACATATCCTATTTTCAATGTGACGTTATTTCAACGGGTTAAAAATATACTTCTATATTTTCTTCTTTTACACACATTAAAAGTATTATATTTATGAGCAAAAAAAACTCTTATTAAAAATTAGAACAAAAATAAACTAAAAAAATAAGATGAAAATTATTGTTTAATTTACTTACTTTTTAAAAAAAAATTACCATAAAAGGAAAATATATGTATATGTGAAATGGCTTATCTACTACTGTAAGTTTGCTCTTGAAGTATTTTGTCGAATAATTTATGCTTACAGAAAAAAAAAATGTTATGCGCATACGATTTCCATAAAATCAAAGGTATTGTAGATGCTTGAGTTGGCGTCAAAGCTCGAAAAAGAACAGGAAATTGAAAGACAGTTAATAAAAAAGTTCAGGAAGAGAATGAAATGAGCAATAAAGTTTTCATCAATAGAATTTTTTACTTTAAAATAAAAATTCAATGAAAAAATTGCCAATATAATATCGGGCCTAGCCTTTTGAATAGTTTTATTCCATACCAAAAGGAAATTAGCTTGAGTGGGAGGCTATATATAAAGAAAAGTATTCCTAGTAAAATAAACATTGTTATTTAAATTCGAAAATTTATCCTCTAAGCTCTTTCACAAACTATTCGTTTCCTTTCTTTTCAAAAACGGCTCACAGGTGATTATTTTACGAGGCGTATTCGGGGAACTAAGCACCGTTTCGTTCCACCGTAATCGCAGTGGTAGTATAGGAGTTCAATCATTGCACACACGTCTTTGGTTGATTGTCAGTGTGGTGACGTCATTATAGTTCGAATGTGTTGTTTTTATACATGTTAGTGAGCGTTAAAGATATTTAAGATGATTGCTGATCCCACGGACAGCGAAGTAGGTTCTGTAATCCGTTTTTTGAAAGCAAGGAAAAAAAAGGCAGTTGAAATGTATCGTCAATTTTTTGATATTTGTGATGAAAATGTAACGAGTGAGTTAATGGTGAGAAAGTGGGTTCGACATTTCACCAATGAGGGCACACCAGTGTTCATGACAATGCACGGGATGGGCCTCCTACTGTTGTCAATGATGGTTTGGTTGAAAAAGTGAATGAGAAAATTCTTTAAAACACAGATGGTTAAGATTGCTTTGTGTTGAGTTTCCTGTTCGGCAGTGGCTCTCTTCATTGGGGGCTTCTTTCTTTGAAGTGGGTATAAGCAACTTGGTTTCCTGATGTAACAAATATCTGAATAATGGTGGTAACTATGTAGAAAAATAGTTTCCGATATAATCTTTCACGTAAAAATAAATTTTGCTTAGAAAAAATATTTTTAAGCGAGTTTTTCAAAAAGGGTACTTAGTTTCGGGACACGCTTCGCACTTCTTTGTTCAAACAATATTTTTTCTCTTATAATATTTTCTGCAAGATTTATTTTTTTAATACTTGATTTTACAGGAATTTTTCCTTCGAAAGAGGAGCACAGCCAAGACGGATGCTTGAACTTTTATTTCGGTATTACAGATTTAGACGAAAACGAAAACAGGTGACCCATTTGTCAGGATCTGCTATTTTAAATACAATTTATTCCCGTAGACGTCTTTAAATAACAAACAGTGGGTGCTTGGTTCCTTCTGATGGAAAAATCCGAAGACGTTTTCAAGAAAATAATAATCGATGTACTTGTGTTTTTGCAATACTCCGTTTCACAGCGTCAGTTGGATGTACTCATCTCGCATTTACCAGGTGTGTGACGCGAAAAGATTGCGTAAACATGACATTCGGATTACAAATTGTATTCATATTCTATTTTGATGGATAGTCTATATCTTTTTTTTTATTGGAGTAAGACATAAGGCAGGAGGAAAGGGAGAAACGTATTTTTATTAAATGTCATTTGTAAAAGGAGGATAAGCCTCATTTTTGAGAAACATTTTAAATTCAAGCAACATCTGGAAGTGAAATAGAATTCCATCTTTCCTGTGATTATGAACAAATGATAAATAAAACGGTGCCGAAAATATGTCAGAAAAATGATTCGCTTTTTCTTATTTTATAATACGAGTACTTATTTTATTCATTTTTTACTTATTTCGAAATGTAATTTTTTGAAAATGCTCAAACGGGGACAGCGATTGCTAAAAAGGTTTTCAATATAATTAACTGAAACTCTCTCTTTTTTTGTATATTCTGTATAATAGTAAAAGTGTTTTAACCTTCAGATTTATCAATCACTGTTTTATAACAAAATTAACAGTCCCTTATGTCAATATAACCACTGTTTTTAAGCACTTTCATATAATTACTAAGATAAAGTGCTCTAGTTTTTGTAAAATATTAAAATACCTCTTATATTCCGAAGGTCATTTCAAAAATGAACAACATAGCTACACATCAGAATTGAAAGTTTGAAAACTTGTTTATTAACTTTTAGTACAGAATGGGCCCCGTTTATGTTATTTTTTGTAAATTTTTACCCATTTTTTCCTAGTAATAATAATTTTCCTTTTCTCTTCTTAATTTTAGCATACTTTTCTTAAAATGTCTAAACAAATCTAAAAACCACAAAAAAATCCTTATATCTCCATTTTTTAAAAAGAAAATTGTCGCAAGTTGTTGGAAACCTTAATGCGTCAGCAATGCATGTCTTCTAAAATACTGCAAATAATGTTTTAAACACCTTATCTATGCTATATTATTAACTGTGTTTCAAAAAGTAAAATGTTAAATATAAATTTATTAAAATTATTCTAAAAGTTAATTTCTGTTGAAACACAAATTCCCTTCTTCAGTATTTTTTAGTGAGAAATCTACTTAAATGCTTCAGTTAATGTGCATGTTGCTGTAAATTTATCATTCTCATTTGATTACCAACAAATGCAATTAAAAATTGCATTCTATTTGAGTTAAATATTTGAATATTTAGCTCAAATCGAAATATTAACTCTATAAGGACAGTTGTGTTTTTAGAGAATCACACAAATAATTGTACCCATATTTAAGTCCTTCACATTAGAAATTTTGATTATTAGGAAGAAAATTTATATTCTGAAGATTTACTTTTACTCATATTTCAAAGAGAAATTTTCTCCTCTTCTACTATTGAATAGATTGATTTATGCATATTACCGCTGTGGCCGCGGTAGCCTAGTGGTCAAGGTAACGAACTTGTGTAGCTGGCGTGTCATGAGTTCGAGTCTGGTATCGCTGAAGACCCGCCGTGTGCCGAGGTAAATTTCGCGCGAGGCTCAAACGTCCTCCCGTTGGTGTTCTGTGATTGGTTAGGAGAGGGGGTACCAGCTCAGATGTTTTCTTGTCGACCATGTTTCAAAATTGCAAGGTCCGTCGCCAAAAGCCCTCGTATGTAGCTAACTAGTGCTAATTTAAAACTCATTCACGCATGTTACGGCTAATATGCAGGAATCAGGCAACATACAATCCCTGGGTATTTTTCAAATTAACTTGGTCAGTCTTTTAAAGTATGGATAATTGTTTTCTTTCTCTCTGATTTTGCCTAGATTATCTGCACACTGTCCATTAGACACTCGTTAAAGTGAAAATAAGATAACTGTTCAACCAATAATATTTTTTAAAGCTTAAATTAATACTCAAACAAACATTATGGTAATACTAGTGTAGACCCTCAGAGCAAATTCTGCTTCATTAGACTACCTAACGTATTTCTTATACAATAATTCAGTTCTTCTACGTATTGTGTAGGTACATTGTGTGTGAACTACATTTTCCTACATAAACCACTTATAACAGTTTTTCTCTAGTGCCGAACGTTGGAAAATAACCGTTTTACATAGAAGCTGGATAAATTGGCTGAATCTTTAGGTGAAATATTAACAACAGTTGCTAAATGCAAAACGAAACTTGGCATCAACAACAAGGCCCTAATAATTGAAATGTAATAACACTATAATTTTATCCCATAAAATTATAACTTATTTCATATAATATATATAAGATAGTAGATAAAATATATATGCTGATAAAATTGCTAAAAAGTAATGTTTTTTATTTTCAATATTTAAAAGCTCAAAATTTAGGAATCCTAACAAAAAGCGGAAGAAGGATGGGAAGGAAATTAAAACTTTAATGATCCAAAATACGCTAATTAGTGTATCACCCGTGAAAATTTTGGAAAAAAAATTTTTTAAGGCAATTTCGCGCTCCAACGGAAGGAATTGGAATGTTTATAGTTTAACAAATGAATGAAATGCTTAATGAAGTGTTTTAAACTTGCCATTTAAAGTGTCATAATTCTAAAAGATGATTCAAACAAAAATAAAACAGTTTACAGGAAGATTGACAAATGTTTCGACTGTCTACAAAAAAAAAGTATTTCAACTCCTGAAATTTAGAAACTTAAGAGCAAAAACGCTTCGTACGTTTCAGTTTGGAAGAGTATTAAATCAAGTACTAATATAAAATTTATGAAAATTTAAGAAAGCATCAAAGTTATAGGAACATCATCGAGAACAAGGTTGAAAGGGGTTACAAATACTTTTAGTGGAAGGGTGAGTAGAAACAAATTATATTTTCTGGTGAAAAGAAATTTAACTTTGACAGTCCTCATGACAACAGACATTATTGAAATTACTTGAAGATGGAATCATAAGAATGCTTCATTAAGTAATAGCATGGGGAGCCTGTGATCCTAATGAATTGTGTTATTTAGATATAATTTTTGTGATGTAAAGACTGTAAAATACTGTATGATCATCTGATGCAATATCGTATCACCCGCGTATTCGGACCAATCAGAAAAGTCTTTACTGGAAATCTTATGATTCAAACAGCTTCTGGTTGACTAGGACTATAAAAGGCTGAGATCTCAGGAGCGAACGAAGATTAAAACTCAGGCCAGCAAGTGATTTCCCTCACTCTGGAAGGAACGACAGATCTACCCTGATTTGTCTCTGGCATTTCAACTCTCTATCCCCTTTACAACTGTTTCAGAGTTTATCTGTTATCTATAGCACTTTTAAGGGCTTTATAGTTAGAACAGACTTGTAGGGCTTTTAAGATTTCCCCTTTTGACATTTTTGGTAATGCTACGGATATGGCTTCGGACTCGGACATGGACGTACCTACAAACGAGATGCAACGGACCCAAACGCCACCAATTGAGCCTCCACAGTTCAATCAAATGGATTTTACAATGACGCAAATCCGTCGCATGGAGCAGATCAAGCAAGAAAACGCACGTACCATCACGTGGCTACACAATGACGCCACACACTATGAAGATGACTCCTTCTATATATATATATATATATATATATATTATATATATACCTGTAAGTCCTGGATGAATTTCTAGATATAGATGAGACCATAAGAGTTGCAGTGAGTGATTTTGACTCTCCTTAACTGTTACACCCCTGGCTGACCATATCCTGAGACTCCTCCTAATTCCCCAGTTAAAATTGTTCAATGCAGCAGTAAAAGAAAAGACTTTGGTGATTTTGGGTATCCTCCACTAAGTAAGACTAAGAGCCGATTTTTATTTGACATTCCTAAGAATTCGCCTATTTTTATATCTCAGAATAGATTCTCTTTTCAAGTCAATAGTCACAAGAAACCGGGAGCGAACATTACTAACGTTTCTCCTGCTATCGTCCAAAAAACCCCACCAACCCAAACTAACCCATCTGCCAATCATATGTATAGAGTCTCAGAACCCTCTCCCACTTCTCCTCTCCTCATACTGAAAAAAAAATTACAACAACCTATCTAAAACAACTTATAACTTTAACTAACAACATCCCAAAGCTTAGAACTTGTTTATCCGGCGAGTTTCTTAAACTTTACACGGACGATAGCAAGCAATATCGGGCACGAACTCACCTACTAAAAACGCTTAATTACAGATTCTACGTAATTAAGCCAAAAATCGAAAGGCCGTTAAAGGTCGTCTTGAGAGGACTCCCCATAATACAGCAGTTACAGATATCCAAGCAGATCTAGAAGGACTTGGATTTCACCTGAAAAGGTCAACCAACTAATCGGTTATCGGACAAAGCAAACGCTCTCGGTCTTCTTAATAACACTCCCCCGCAATATAATCTTAAAACTTTTGAACTTAAAATCTTCAGCCACATGAGTATCAGAGTCGAGGGAAATAACGGAATTGGTGTGTGTAACCCACAGCTTTACACCTGCAATAATTTCCATCACAACTCTGAGAACCATCACCTTTACCCCCGCTGCCTCAAGTGCGGAGAGTCTTATTTGGAGAGCTGTCCAAATATGAAGCACTTGGAAACCGCTAATTGCATGAACTGTCAAGTCTATGGCCACATGACCAACTGGAAAGGCTACCCCTGTTTTCCATATCCCCCAAAGGGCACCACTAAAAATAACCGTAATTCTTATATTAACATTTTCAATAGCATTGTTAGGACCAATTTAACTTACGCGCAAGCTACCACTAAGCAAAAAACTAATAATAATAATCCCACGCAATAGATGGTGCCATGCAATCCTAGGGTTTCAAACCAAACTGGACCCCCCTTCTCCCAAAGAAATCTTATTCCAAATTTTAATAATTAGTTCAATAATGGTAGCTTTAATAACTCTAACAATTTTAATCTAGAAGCAACTTAGGAAATAGCTATCCAATGCCTGTTTCAATTGACTTAGGCACTCAATAATTCATCACCAGAAACAAGATCTTACTAACAAAATACCATAAATCACAAGTCCAAAGTACCCTATATATACGTGTGTGTGGCAAAGAAATTCACAGATGACACTGTTAGCCACTACGAGAGGAGATAATTAAATAATGGTATTAGCTGATGAGAAGTCGACGCGTGAGGTCGAAAGCTTTCCTGATAGAATGTGAAAATATGATGGCTCTGGAGTTAGGTCGTGTCATTTTTCTTCCAATAACTGTACAACGAGTAGTGCACTTAGACGCATCTGTGAAAAAAACAACTTGTCTGTATTTTTGAGTTCAAAATGTGTAGTCTTTCGACCTGTGCGTTAAACATTAGTGCTCTCGTCATGAAATAATTATCTCCTTTTAGTCATATCCCTACACTCCACAACCTCAAACCAGATACATTTATATACTACATTTATATGTGTACATGTAGCAACAAACTTTGTATCAGTCCATGAAAGCTCTTGAAAGCGTTAGAATAAAATATTTCTTATTGCGAAGAAAATGACATTTTTCATTGTATTGTCATTTGTTTGCATTTAAAATGTTAACGGTGGAATTTACAAATTTGAATTTTTTTAGCAATTGCTATAAGTTTTTAGGGACCTTATTGTAAAATTTTACTTAATCGGGGTTTAAATTTGAGTTAAAATTAAATTACTCTAAATGCAAAAAAGAAAAAAAAAATAACAGATATTTTTTGAAATAAGACAATAAATATATATATATAAATATAGTTCCACTGAGATGAATATAAATGTCTAAACATAGTTCTACGTGTATTAACACACATTATGCATCTATATTATGATAAAACTTTAAATATTTATTATTAGCAGCTAATTATTTCAAAATAATGAACTACATTTATTGTTACTGAACCAAACACTTTTGATGCGTCAAAATTAACTGTATGAACGTTGTAGAGTTTCTGATGCATTTATGTGACAGTGAGTTTATTGCATCTGACTTCTGTGTTGAGATCTTAACACAGTTTGTTCAGATTACGCTTGTTTTCTTATCTTCGACTACATTTAATGGGTTCAAATTAACGGAGTGGATTATCTCAGAGGAGACAAGAATAGAGTGTTTAATTAGGAGTTCATGGAAAAGCTGGGCTAAATTCAGTTCCTATACTAATACATACAACAACAGAGAGTTTCTATGGTTTTCCCACAAATATATAAACAATATCAAATATTTTTAAAATTCTTTTATTTTAATGTTTATTGGAATAAGTTGAATGGATGGTATTTCAATATTACATGGTATTTGTACATTATTTATTCAATTTTTCTTTAAAAATAGAAAAAAACTGTTCTATTTTGTAATTGAAATGCTGTTATTTTTAGAGAGTTATGCCCAAATATTTACAGTTTAAATTAGTATTAATGTAATATATATATATACCAGTTAAGTATGAAATTTTTATATGTATTATTATATGTTGAAATAGGCCTTTTATATTTTGAGAGTTTTCTTTAAATTAAAAACTTTAATTTAAAAGACATTAAAATTTTAAGGGACTGGTATTGCTCCATAGATGTACTTCATTAAATTAAGAAAAATAAATATAGATGTATTCAAAAACTAGACAATTAAATAGCTTACAACCCAAATATCTGTTTTAATAACATTAATCTACACTGCTGGCCACCGTAAATGCAACACTCTGAAAGAAGCACGCAAATAGCATGAAATTTACAACATACATTAGCGGAGATGAGATATGCAAATAATTAGAATTTCAGCACAGACACACATTACGCGCGATTGTGGCGCCTCCTCAAAGCGCTATTTAAGGCTTGGAGATTTCGACGATTTTAAGTTCGGCAATTGTGTTTTTCTTGTGGTTTTTTCAAAAAGCAATCAATTATCTCTCGTAGAAAACAGCGATCAGCTTTTGATCAAGTATCCGAGTTCAACAGAGGAAGAATAGTGGCCTACCGAGATTGTGGATTATCTTTCAGGGAAATCGGTAGTCGTGTTGGACGAAACCAAACAAATGTAAAGCGGATATGTGACCGTTGGATGCAGGAGGGTACAACGGACCGACTTGGTCGATCGCATCCACCTCAGTGCACCACTTCACGTGAGGACCGGATAATTGTGCGCATGGCATTGATGGATCGCTCAGTCACATCATGAACCATAGCACAGCACATTGAGTCTGTAATGCATCATTCAGTGTCTGCGCGTACCATTCGATGCTGTTTACAGCAGAGTGGTCTGTCCGTAAGACGTCCATTGCTTGGTCTACCCTTGACGTAGAACCCCAGACGTCTCAGCCACCTATGGTGTAATGAAAGAAGGATGTGGGCGGCAAAATGGAATGAAGTTGTCTTTACTGACGAGTCACGCATCTGTCTGCAACACCACGATGGTCGGATTTGAGTCTGGAGTCAGCGTGAAGAGAGGATGCTGAACAGCTGCGTTATGCACCGCCACACTGGTCCTTCACTGGGTATTATGGTATGGGGTGGTATTGGATATCACTCTCGAACTCCTCTAGTACGCATTGTCGGTACTTTAAACAGCCAGCGCTACATCTCCGAGGTGTTGGAGCCAGTTGTCCTTCCTTACCTTTAGGGCTTGGCCACAGCCATATTTCAATAGGATAATGCGCGACCACACGAGGCACGCATTGTCCAAAGGTTCTTTGTCAATCACCAGATTGAATTGCTTCCCTGGTCGGCTCGCTCTCCGGATCTTTCGCCGATACAAAACATGTGGTCCATGGTTGCTCAACGATTGACCCAGATTAGACAACCAGCTTCCCCACCAGATTAACTTTGGCAACGTGTGGAAGCTGCTTGATCTGCTGTACCCCAAGAACACATCCAAAGTCTCTTTGAATCAATGCCGAGGCGTGTGGCGGCGGTGATCTCCAAAAATGGCGGCTACTCTGGCTACTGATTCTGGCAGGAACGACACTTCACAGAAGTCTATAAATTTAATCATTTGATACTTGGTCAACATGTTATCTACAAAATAAATTTTGTTGTGCTATCTCTTGTCTTTCTTATTGTTGCATTTACGGTGGCCAGCAGTGTATATTAAAGATATGATAAGGCTATTTTTTGACCTTTTTCACTCTGAGTTAAAGATATATACAAATAAGCATAATATGAAAATAAATTGGGAATAATAATTGCTTGAAAAAAGTTTTAGACTGCAAAGACTAAAGTTACTTTTCAGAGCTCACCGTGTATAAAATAATTATTATTAAATTTTTTCCTTTTTTTTTCTTTTTTTATCCACCAAATTAACCTTTTCAGAACTTACTTCATCACTTTCTTTCTTTTTCAGAAGAAAAAAGTCACTGAAACATGGAAATACATTTAATTATGTATAGCTTAAAATTATGATGATTCTGTAGTATTTTTGCTTGGTATGCTCAAGTGATAAGACAATATTTACTCAAAGAATTCGTAACAATATTCTTTCAAAAAATTCTTGGAATTCATTAAATAAAATCCCCGAAAGAGTGACCAGGCAACATAATGTATAAAAACTGCAAAATACGAAGTTCCTGAAGCAAGGCAATTAAGCCGTCTGCTACTTTAGTTTCGAATCTTTGAGTTAGCTTCCGGACACATTTTTAAAAGACAAAAAAAAAGTAACGGTAAAGAGAAACAGAATTCCAATACTGATACAAAAATTTTAGTTCCTTTAATGAAAAAACATACATATATTTTGTTTCTCTATACTTTTACTAGAATGAGATACTTTCCGAAATGCTTTGAGAGAGGGAAAGTCTTTTTTTTTTACAATTACGTTATTTAAAATATTCTTAAAGGTAGTATTTTACATATTATTTCTGTTTTTTATTTTTCTTATTTGAGAATTATTGATACAACTTTCATTAAATTAAAGGAATATTTCATAAAGTTTAATACATAATGCAATAACGTAGGAAAGATTTTGAAAAATTTTTTACATGTTATAAGGAGTTTTTGATGATAAAGTACTGCTCGTCAGTTTTTTTCATCATATGAAAGTTAATTGTGTGTTTCGTAATTCTTTAACTTCAACTGTAGACTGATAATCTAAATAAAGATTTAATAAAGCATTTGCATGAATTAATTTAATTAAATTCTACTCTTTTATGCTCTCCTTTGTGTAAAAGTTTGATTGCTTATCACTTATGTGCAATTATTCTGAAATATCAGATATACTGTTTTAGTATTACTAGTTTTTTTATAAATTGATATTCTCAAAATTTCCTTTTTATTTGTGACAATAATTTTTCATTCGATAATTTCATATGCCGGCATTTTTAAAAAAAATTAATAAAGGCCTAAGAGTACTTGCGGTTATGTTACACACACACACACACACACACACACCACCACACACACACACCACACACACACACACACACACCACACACACACACACACAAACACACACACACACACACACCACACACACACACACCACACACACACACACACACACACGCCACACGCACACGCACACCACACCACACGCACACGCACGCACACACACCACACACACACACACACACACACACACTGGAATAATATTTTGAAATTATCGATACCTGGTGATTATATAATTTACTTGTTTTTTATTATAAAAAAAACATCTTTTATTCATCACAATCGAGGAAAATAACTGAGTGCAAGTTTTGATGAATACTTTATTAAATGAATACTTTATTTATTTTATACTGAATACATATTTTAAATGAATACTTTAAATAAAGTTAATTGAAAGACAAAAAGTTACTTTATATAAATATTTTTTAAAAATTTAGCAATATTATTTAGGAAAAAAATTACGATGTATGAGGAATTTTTTCTCATTACAAACACACTAACTTTCCTTAAGAATAATACCAAGAAAATAATTAAAATCAATTATATTATTTTTATTCAGGATGTTACAACTAAAGCATTTTTAATATATTGATTACACTTTAAAATAAAGTAGTAAAATTTCTAATTTTACAATTTCTAACTTTAAGCGCTTTTTATTTCTGAGTATGAATGACTTTTTGGAAAAGCCTTTTCCTATACAATTACATTCTTAATATATATAATAAACAATGCTCACGAAATAAAAGATTTTTTAGTAGCATCATCTTTGCAGAATCCATTTGGTTAACAAGTTATCCAAACGAAAACGTCAAAACACTTTATACGAGTAATTTAGGTAATACAAATTGATATTCCCTGAACGCACGATTTAATTTAATCAACAAGGCATTTAATAAAACCAGACCTCGAAAGAGTCCACTTTTCTTTTCACATGTCAACAAAAAGTTCTTTCCATTATTATTTCACGTTCATTTAAGCACATGTGTATGAAAGTTTAGTGATCTTTGTAATTATAATATTCTTCTTTAAAAAAAAACCATGTACTCATTAAGGTTTCAAAAAAATCCAATATTTTACCATATTAATGCTGAAAATAAATTAAGTAAATACATTTAGATAAATCGTGAAACTAAAACATTCAGACAAACAAAGAAACAAAGAAGTAAATTAAGAAACTTAATCATTAAATCATAATTTACGAAAAATTTAGTAATTAAAACGAAGAAATTATATATGATCATATACTGGGGAGAATTATGATATTTAGGAAGCATTACTTTAAAGATGAATAATATTTTGTTGACTAAGTAAAAGTAAAAAAAAAAAAAAAAGCGCTTACCGAAGCGAATTATGTTGTAGGCCAAAATGTATCTGTCAAATCATAAATTTTTAATTTGTATTCCTTTCTGTTAGGAATTCCAGTATTTCAGTGATAGTTATTTTGAATACATGAGAATAACTGGTGTAATTAATTTGAGGGAGAATAAAAGGGACTCTCAAAGTTTTAAGAGAAAGTGGTTTATGCTAATGATTTTCCTTTCAAGACACCATTTAAATTTAAATTATTGATTAGTATTGAGCTCTCTATTATCAAAGAGGTGAATTTCACGCAGATTTGGGCAATGAAGATAATGCTTGAATGAATTTTCAAAATTTTTCTGAGGATTAGAACAATAAACAATTTATATATTAATAGCGTATTACTCAGATTAGATGAGAATTAGTCGTGGTAGCGAACAAGAACACATGCTCAGCGTTGTTTCAGATGATGCATGTAAAATTTACCAAGGCTGTAAGCACTTATGTTAGCATGATGTAAAAGTTTAGAGGTCTGTCGCTACTAGCCCTCTAGTTGCTTCGAAGTGTTCTGCTAAAAACTAATCAGTCAATCATATTAGGTAAGTTGAAATTATTTTCTGTATAAGAATCATATATTTTATCAAATGTAGACTCTTCTTTTGAGATAGATAATCAAAGTCAGAGCTTTGATAAACCATGATAGATGGTATCTCAATTAATCACATCAGACAACGATAAGAACCCTGCATAGAAGTGAAAGAGGAGAATAGGTTCCAAATATATTTTTATAGAACTAATTTTCTTTTTAAGAAAAAATGTCGAGAGTAAAAGGTAATCAGTGTAAAACAGAAAAAAGAGCCTGCATTATGAAATTACAAATGTTCCCCACATTGATTGAGTTGTTTATAGGGATCCAATTTTGAATAAAAAATTACTGAAATAAAGACTCATTGTCATGAATATTTCACTGTTACAGTCTTAGAATACATTAATTTGTATATGCACATTTAAAAAAGTAATTGAATTACTTTTAAAGGTATTTTTTTATCTGTTAAAGAATGCATTTCATTATATCATACACTAGCATGCTTGTTGTTTTTTGTTCATTTAAAAATGTGGACTTGGTGCCTTTTTCAATAGGTTTATTTAACGTTGTGGTGGCGGTGTCCTACCTCGGTCCCCGCTCACTCCACCCGGCGCGTCTCTAAGTGTGGGAGGAAACATATCATCACCAACAAAAGCCATAATAACAAATATATTTATTCAAGGCTGACAAATACTTAAACAATCACAAGTTTAACTATAAGAAGAAACCTAGGAGTGATTCCCTAAAACGTCGATTAATCCTAATACTCAATTCTAAGTAAACCCAACTACCAGAAATAGACAAGGAGACGATCATTAGCTAACCTCACGTCGGTACTGAATCTATTATCTTTAATCGTCAATCTAACAATTTATTCTTATAATGTATACTTATGAAACGCGCGCTAAGTTCATGAAGTAATTCTCCGCTATTTACTTACGTGACAGCTTGGCAGCTCTTTCTCACTTACAATTACAAAACTTAGACTTTATAGAGTAGAACTAATTAACATATAACTATCTCGTGTTTTTCCTGAAAAGGCTGTGAAATAGTATAAATGCTAGCCCCAAAGTTTCCCAAGAGGATTAATTCGGAAATCTCGCGAATAGCTCCGTCACAACGTGAGAAAAAAAAACATCCTTTCAGTAAATCTAAAAATAAATTTCAGTGGATTAAACATGCTATATTATTGAAAAAATATATAGAAGTTCTACAGAAAAAGTTTAAATTGATGCCATGATAAGAGAATAGAAAAATTGTTAACAAATTTTGAATAAAAGTTAAATGAAAAATTCACTATGGATATATATGATGAACAGCTCTCTCACAAACATTTATTTGACTTAATTACGTTTTAGCTTACAATGCCAGCTTTAGCTTACAAAAGTAGCCAGTTTAGGTAATTTTTAAATCTATGTGTGTGTATTAATCATTCTATGCAATTATTTAATTGAGGAGCTCCTGGGAAAATATTGAATTATTATTCCTAAAATAACAAAATGAACAAAATGTTGATTGTAAAATTTTATTACCTGTTTTTTTTCTCATTTTTATAACATGTTCCTAATTTTAACCTGGCTCAAAGCGATGGAATTTGAAATCTTTTAAAGGTTAATTTTTTATATTATGCCCACAGACTTTTCTTATTACCAATATATAATTTTTATGTGTGCTATCAACCTGTTCAAACTCCGTTTTTTGAAATTCGTTTTTCAAAAGAATGAATTTTAAGTCTTTCAGAACACTACAATCACATGACCAATAAGTTTAAGATCATAATGCAGTATTATTACACTTATAAATAGTCTTCAGTCAACATGATAGGTTTCATTATATCGGGCAACATATTCAATTTTCAAGAAAAGTATTTGAAATGCTTTCACACACATCTGGCTCTTTTAAAAATAAAGACATTTAATGTCGAATTTATATTTGATCAACAATTATTAGAGTAAGTATTAAATATAAAAACACCCTTAAAGACCATTTATCTACTCTTTGGTTTCTTTATTTTCTTTTTAATTCTAAATACAAATCTTTCAAGTTTTTTTAGAGTGAAGGCTCACAAGAAGATTTTTGCAGCTTCTTCAACTAACAGATGCTTCTTGTGTTTAAATTTTTTAACAGCTTTTCGTAGATAATTACAGTTTATGGGTAAAAAGTATCTTACTATGCTATATTGAAGATTTAGTTAGCTATAGAAATCTTTGAGCAAAAAATTATTCCATAATTTATTTGCAATCTTTTTAGGAAATTGAAGCTTTTTGAGTGTCTGTATTTTGACGTTGGTTGCAAAGTGAATAGAAATGTAAGTAATGAAATTAAAATACATTTAAAGGCGTATTTGTTTTAATTTTGCTTAAGGAAACATTAAGGTTCTGAGGGAGTAAAATTAATCATTCACTAGTTTAGGACATTAAAGTAAAAAGAAAATGCAAAGAAAGTAAATATTTAGGAAAATCGAAGCCACTGCAGTAAATTTTCAAATTTTCCACATTTGTAACTTTTTGACTTTTTTAAATATATTTTCATCTTACCTTTGTTTAAAGTATCTTAGATTTTATATCAAATGTGACAGTATAACACAATCTATTACTTAATGAAATTTATTTATGCATTTTAATGCACAAAAATACACGTAGCGCAAAAAAAAATATATATAACCAAAGTTCATGTAGGCAAAGGAGGTATCAGGGAAAAGAATAAGTAAAATGTTGAAATATAAAACAATAACCTGTTAATTCAAAATTGGTAAAATAAATATTTTAGCGAAAAAACTTTCTCTCGTGGTTTTTTGGCATTAATATAAAAATCAATCTTATAGTCCAAAAGGATTTAATTAAAACAATAAAATTACGTTATTAACAGAACTTGAATATCTCCAAACTGTATCTAAAATCTGAGTAAAAATATTTAATAATTTAAAGGATTCACAAAATTTAAGTTTAATCTATAACTAATTAACAAATTCTAATCAGTGTTCATAAAATACTGTACGTATAGACATACCAACATAAGTAAAAAAACTTTGTTTACTTTTTGCTGTTTCGTTTTACATTTAAACTCATGCGATTATTTTATGTATATTATATATTCTATACATAATTTGATTTCCTGTATTGATCTCGATAATATTTTAAAAAATCCGTTAAATTATTGGAATTTACAAACTATATAAAGTAATTTCCTCCTCCATTTCCAAAAATCTTCTTGAATTTACTCTAAAGTTAAGTTATGAGGTACTAAATTTGGTTAAAAATAAAAATTTATAGTGATTAGTTTAATTATTTAATCTAATGCCACACCGAAATACAAAAAATTTACTGAATTTTGTTCTATTTATAAAGTTTCCAATGAGGCTTAATATTATCCCCGGCATTTTTTCTCTTTTTAAAATAAAAAAAAATTGTCAAATCGTATAAATACATTATATGTTATTAATTTTGTACTATGTAGACAAAACCATCCAACTTTTGAGGAAATATTGGACAAATTATAATAAATCAGTAATTTCATCAATCGAAAGGCAATTTACAACTAGTAACCAAATTTATTAAATTGTAATTTTTATAAATTTAATCGAATTTTTAACCAAACATTTTAACAAAATTCTAGATAAATGAAATAAAGTGGCATTTTTCATACTTATCCTCAAGCATAAGCATTGATAGATTAGATACTGTTTAAATAAAATAAAAAATTTCCATTTATATCTCTATTTTCAGTTAGTAAGAAATCTTGGTCTCAAATTTTTTTAATTGCATAGATTTTATCTTTAATGAAACTCCCAAACATTCAGTCGCAGGTATAGTAGATTGATTTTAAATATAAATTTATTTATAAGCTTAATATTCATAAATCTCTAAAAGAAATTTCATGTTGTTTTGACGAAATAAAATGCATGTTTGATAAAATTCAAATGAAAAAGTACTCCCGGTTTTCAAATTTTTATTTTTAATTTTAACGTATTTTTAAATCCCTCTACTTCATACTTTTTTGTAAACATCCTCGAGTTTCCTGTTAGCCGTCGAGGAGATATCTCATATGTATATATATACTCTCAACATTTTCAATTTATTATGAGCTACCTCATTTCAGGTCTTTTTGTGAAATACAAATGCATTCTCTATTTGCATATCGAGAACCCAATCAAAGATTTGAAAAGGAAAAACTCTTCCAATGTTCTATAGCAGTTTTCAGAATATTTGTTTTGCATAGTTAAATATTAGGCATAAGAACTTCCTTAGAATTATTTGATTCTTCGCTCTATGCAAATAAAAAGACCATCATTTGATTGAAAAATTATTTCTTTAAGTTTAAAAATGAGCTCTCTGCACGTAGGCTGATTTTCATTTTGATACGTCAATAAAATAGTTATCAATATCATGGCAATTTAAAACATTTTTACAGATATTTTATTCATTTTTACGAATTATTAAGAGAAAACACTGTCTTTCTTATTTTGTTGATTGGAATCCTCAGATTTCTATAATCAGCACTCTATATATAGGTATTCACAGTTTTACTTTTAGATTATTCTGAAACGTATTACATTGGGTATTGTACATCAGGTTTCAATCTTCGTGCTTTTAGAAAAGAGTTTCAAGAAAATTTAATTTCTCGGAGAAAATTGTAACCCCGCTAAAAATTAAATTATATTTAAAAACCAAGAGTAATTATTGTTCTTTTTATTCGTATCTAAGAAAGTTAAGATAAGTTTTTGATTCGAAATCTTCCAAATAATTTTCTACTTGAAACTTTCAATTTATCATCACATGCGAATCTAGTCTATTAATATACAATAGTTTTACCCTTTTTTTGAGGGAAAAAATCTCTCTCTCAGTAATTTCCTCTTTCGAAGCCTAAAATTTTATATTTATTTGGTAATTCATTAATAATTTAGTTAGAGAGCTTAGGAAATAGTGTCGATAAAATTTTCCACAGTGAGAGTATTACACCCACAGTTATTTATGCAACGATTTCTAGGATTTAGTTTTGTAAAAAAAGAAAGAAAAGAAAAAAGGGGAAACTCTCTCTTCTATTTTAAACGATAAAAAACATTTGCGATATTTTGTACACTTAAGAAATAAAAACATTAAACATAGCTCATTCTACAACTGAAAAAATAGGCACAAAAACTATCTAATGTACATTAAAAACACAAAAGAGATCAACCAAGTTATGCATGAAGAAATAAAAAATATTTTTTGATGATTACATATAACTTTTTCTTCTTTTTATAGAAATTATACCTCAATAATGTAATATTGCTGATTGAAAATGTTCGTGCATTTGCTTACAGGTACATCTATGAAGAATAATGAGTATAAATGGCTTGACTTTGTGGAATATTTATGAACGTACTTAAGGCTACATCAAAGGATTGGCAACATTTTAATGTAAAAACAACTATATGTTACAGATCAGAGACCTTCTAAATGTTGTTGTAGTGTGTTTTATACTGAGATACATATGAAGACGAGAGAAGAAGGACATAAACATGCATTACAAACACAGAAAAATATAGACTTTTTATTACAAATGATGATCCCAGTATACAACAGATGGGGTGCGCTGCTTTCTATTCGAGAGGGAAATCCATTTTAGGCAAAAGTCTGATTTCTTTTCCCGAAGATTGCATTCATGCCTTATTCGGGATTCGAACCCGAGCCCACCCGATTACAAACCGAGGGTCATATCCACCCTACTGGCTGGCCGGCGGCCTAAATGAGTGCTGCATAAAATAAATCATAGAATCAGATCTAAATAGATGAATTACATCAAACTATGAATTTCTTCATATATGGAACGCTATATATAACCCTTTTTTTCCTTTATTCAATGCATACCGTAAAATCCGACGTATAATGAGCATCTATACTTTCAAGCAGCAATTTTTAATTTTTCGGTATATTTGCCGTATAACGCGCACCCCCTTTTTTAAAAAGAAACTGTAAATGTACGTGCGTAATGCTCTTACGTTTTAAAGTCATTTATTCGAGATATTATTCCAAGTTACTTCTAGAACTGCAACCCTTTAACTTAATAAGGAATGTCATTTCCTTTAAACAAACAGTATTTAGATATATGTAGACGTCTAATTTTTTTCTACGCTCATAATTGTTTTATTTTTAAAGTTCTCGTTTTTATACCCGGCGTATAACGCGCACCCGTAGAAGCACGCCAGATTTTACGGTATTTATTGATATATTTCATTGAATATTTGTAAAGTTAAGGTCATTTCCCCCCATAGTATTGGTTAATTAATGTTAGTTTCCTTTCTACTCGTCATGGTAAGTATTAATACAGAACTTATTGTTTAGCACATCTTTCACTTCCCATCATTAGCATGAGAAAATAACCTGATGGTTTCTCTAGATATCCTTAACGCTACTGGTAACTTTCCGTTTTACATGCATGCTTAGTGATTGGAAGAAGTAAGCACAGGTGTAGAGAAGCGCTTTATTAAGTTATTCTAAAATCTCATTGGAGATCATTTAAATAAAAGGGATTTTAGAAAGCAATCAAGCTCCAAATGAACTGTCCATAATTCTTTAATAGAACTTTAAGTTAATCTCACGATTTTTTTAAAACTTTTGTAAGTCTTTTGAATAATTCTGAAAATTATTTTGATATAAAAAATAACTTTATATAATGTATTTCATTTTCTGAGAATTCCACATTTTACTAATTTTTAAAACAAAGAAAGGAAAGCGGAAAAGTAACTTTGTGTTAGAATGAAACCGAAAATCCATTTTGTTTCTGGACCATACATAAAAAAGCTCTAAAATTTAGATTTAGACAATCAAATACACATACTTTGCTTTCAACACAAGGACATTGTACTTTATGTCAGAAGAATACTAAAAAGAAGTGTCCCGAAGCGAGAAAAGACTGCATGAGAAATGCTTTCCTGACTATCACAGACAGTAAGAAAACATCTGAAAACACACAGAAAAGTCTAAGACAATACATTTGTTTGGTTTTATTTCGAGTTCTTTTGTTTCTCATCCGTATGATTATTGTTCTGTGAATTTTGATACGAAGAATATCTATTATTTCTTTTACGCTACTGCTCTTTTTTTGTTTGATTCGAGCCCGGTAAATAATTGTAAAATTCTTGAATGCATTAATTCCTACTAATCTATTATGATTTTTTTTTTTTTTGAAATTGGTAGGAAAACTTTATTTTCTGTTGAATTCGTATTATTTCTGTGTAACATTTAAAATCCCTCTTAATACTTTTCAAAAATTATGTATACAAATCGAATTTGAACATAAATCTCATTAAAAAAACTAAGTATTTAACACTAATGTTCTATTGATGAATCTCTTATGTTATAAACTGTATAATTTTTTTATCTCAGTATTCAAATATTTGAGTTTAAATCCAATTTTAATCCGTTAGCAGTTTATGTTACTTTTCAATCATAATGCGATGTTTTAAAGGTTAAATAAGGTTTTATACTATTTGCTTTTCTTTGTAGTATTTTTAATGGGTAGTGGTATATATATATATATACATATATATTTGATATATCGATTAATTAGACTACACATTGTATTTATATAATACAAGGGGAGATCAAATGAAAAGGTACGAAACGACATAAAAATGAAAGAGTTAAATATTTGCATATTCCGCCAAGGGAGAATGTAGCGAGACATCTCGGGATGCCATTGAAGACTCTGACTGGGATCGGATCATGTGCGGGTGCTCGCATGCGCAGGAGAGAGCAAAGGCTCTTATAAAAAGCGGCGTCCAAATGATGCGAGCACAGAATTACTCGAGCACAGAAAAAGCATTAACTCCGATGTGTACTGTGAGACACTCCGACGCCTACGCAGGTCCATCAAGAACAAAAGACCGGGGCTGCTCACGGAGGGTGTGGTTCTGCTCCCTGATAACGCGCGTCCACACGTCTCCAGAGTCACACAAATGGAACTGGACAAGTTCCAATGGGAGACGTTGGACCATCCGTCCTACAGTCCGGACATGTCACCCTGCGATTTCCATGTGTTTGGTCCACTGAAGAAACACCTGAAAGGAAAGCGCTTCAACTCGGACGATGTACTCAAGGACACTGTGAAGGACTGGGTCTCGTCACAGCCACAGGAATTCTGGGAACAAGGAATCCTGCGGCTTGTTCATCAGTGGGATCGTTGTGCTCAGGCCTATGGTGTATATTTTGAATAAAGTCTATATTTGTACCCACCGTGTTGTTTCGTACCTTTTCATTTGATTACCCTTTGTAGATTATAATGAAAAGAAGAAAAAACTTATTGGCATTATAGTATGAATATACATGTAATCATAACTATTTGTAAATATATAAAAGTAATAATAATTATAGTTAATAGGACTAATAAATATTTAAAAAGGTGAATCTATCTGGTTTGAATGTTTTCTGAGAACTGCTGAAAGTTTAACAAATGCTAGGAATTATTTTCCAGTATTTGTAAATATTTAAACTTTGTTTTGATTTTAATTTACGTCCCACTGTCAAGTAACATGATGACTATTGGTGACGGACCTCTAGATTTTGTACCATGGTCAAATGACGAGGTCGGTACTCTTGAGCCCTCTCTCCAAACGTCTACATAACGGGAAGACTTTGAGCCTCTACTTTCAATTTTTGTGGGAAGAGAGAGAGAGAGAAATATCTTTTTAGTTAAAATTTAATTATTTAATGAAATATTTGTAACTATTTCGCTGCATATAAAAGATTATTTATCATTTAATTTTTTGTATTTCTATGTATTCGGCCTTTGTTAGAATGCACTAGTTTTTTTCAAAAACCTCATCATTTCCAGCTTATATTTTTATCCCATGAGCAGAAACCTAAAAAAAAACTAAAATAATTAATTGTGAAACTCAAGAAAAATGTCAAATTCATTATTATACAGGAGCTTAATGTAATATGGAAAGGAAAGTATATGCCTGATCAAAGTTTAAAAATGAAATGAAAACATAAGTTATAAAATGCTTTACTATTTCCTCAATTAATTAAATGAATTTGCATTTTCCTTTAATCTTTTTTCTCTCAGATGGAACCTAAGAATAGTGTCTTGCTCAATAACATTTTAATTAAAATATTCAAATAAAATACGAACCACATATTCCCGAGAGATAAGATCAAATTTATGAGCAAATTCACTTGAAGTTTATTTACTTTGTAATTAAATAATTTTTAAGCATATTGGAACGCCAGAAAAAGAAATAATAAGCTCAACTCTAATTTGAAAAGTGTCTTTACTTTTTAAGAACATCATAATGTACTGTAAAAATAATATTTATTTTAGTGTTTTACATCCTTCAAAATTTTTCAAAGAAAGCTTTTAACAACAACAACAACAAAAAAGGTAAAATTTGGATTTGGGATTCGGAGCTCCGTGGTATGGTTTAAGAAACCTGCACATATGCAAATTCCCCACGTCTGGGGAAAAAAAGGGAGCTAGTAAATTGTTGTAGAAGGGAGATGCATAAAGCACAGGTGTTAAACTGCACTTGGGAACAATGTCATTGCCCGTAATGTCCGTGCTATTACTACCAATTACTACTATTACTACCAAGTGTAATCTACCGAGAGGTAGATTGCACTTGGCGGATCTTTTGGTCACCATGGCCACCATGCTCCCCGGACCTCAATCCCCTGGATTTCTTTTCTGGAGCCACCTAAATAACTTGTGCATGAGACGCCTGTGGTTTAAGTGGAGGATCTCAAGGTAGAGATTGTCGTCACTTCAGCTGACATCTTCAGCACGTCGGTTTTGTTTAAACGCGTTCGACAATTCTTCGTCTATCAGTGCCGGCTGTGCTAAGACCATCCTCTGACAATCAGTTATCGTTGAACTTCTGACGTCAAGCTGCGATGCATTGTTGCGACTTCATATCCTATGATGATTTGTCTCTCCGTGCTGCCTACCATTACCTCTCTGAATTTGTCGCTCGAATTCGGCAACACCCTGTATGTAGAACTACTTCATTATTACTACTATTTAAAATATTGTATAGTTTTTTAAAATTTCTTTTTCCTCTAATATCACTCTTAATTAAGAACCAGCCGTTACCTGCCCACTTCCCGGGGTATTTCATCATGTTGTATGACTGTAAATTATTTTTATGTTATTCAGATATCTAAGTCCTAGCATTAAGGTTTTTATTGTATTGAAATATATTCTTTTAGCTGTTATCTCTTGATTTAAAAAGAATAGGACTTGAATTTCTTTGGCAGTGTCTATTTATCTTTCAACATCTCCATAACTTGCCCCCATTCAGAATCGATTTCCATAAAACCCTCTTTTTGCGGATCTCTGCACAACAAAAGAAACTTGTTTATTAAATCTCATGTCTGTATGCTTCATTTCCACGAAGGGGAATTTTTAAAATCAATAACGCCATTTCAATCCCTCTTCCCCTTGGGTTTCAATTTCCACAAAATTTGTTCTTAGAGGATTTCTACTCAAGAAAAGATACATGTTTGCTAGATTTCAAATCTGTAGGTCTAATTTTTCAAAAACAAGAATTTTTTTTTTTTATCAATAACAGCCATAAAACTCCATGAAATTCGATTTCTTCAATGGCATAGGATTTCTACTCAACAAAAGAAGCATTTTTGCCGAACTTATGCAGATGTTACAGTTCTAAATCGGAAAATTTTGTAAGTAATGCTCCCTTAACCCCCCTTCCCCTTAGAATTTTATTACCTTAAAATTCGTTTTTAGAGGATGTCTATTCAAGAAAGATGTTTGCCAAATTTCGAGTTTTTACGTCTAATTGTTCAAAAAGGGGAAATTTTTATCTACAGCCCTCCTTGGAGTAGGTTTCTTACGGATCTTTACTTAACAAAAGAAACATGGCTGCCGAATTTCAAGTCTGCAGATTCAATAGCTCAAGAAAGGGAATTTGTGTAACCCCGTAAACCTTCTTGGGATTCGATTTTCGCAAAGCTCTTTCTTAGCGGATCTTTACTCAACAAAAGATACAAGGCTGATGAATTTCCAGTCTAGAACTAAAAGTTTTGGAGATTTCTTGATAAATGAGTCACTTTTCTCCATTATATATAGATGCATCTTTGCTTTTTAATTTTCAGTTTAATCCTGTTCTTAAAATGCTAATGCTATTTAAAATTTTTGATATATATACGTATATATAAATTTATACCCAAAATAATAACACACTAAAATATGTATAATAATAAACTTCACTGCACTATAACAGCAAACAATATAAATGGTAAGATAGGCCTTTCCTGTAACACATGCATACTTTTTTGTGTGTCTCTCGCTGAATTCTTTAGTTAGAAAATTAACTTTTCATATTGGGAATCTGTGAATAAAATATAATCCAATTTATAATGATTGAGACAAATTTAATTTTCCTTTTATAGATATTTTTACATTGTAGAATAAAATTCTATTTATAGATTTCTCACTGTTCATATGTTTGCCAGAAAGACATGATCTTACTTTTTTACAATAATAAAAACTGTTTAGTTTTATAATTACTACAAAAATAAATCACTTATTTTTGCGTAAAAAAAAAAGAAAAGAAATTGTGAGATAAAAAGCAGTGCTTGGGGAATTTAAACTGTGTTTAATTAGCGGCTGACAAACAATGGGAATGTTAATTAAAGGATTACAAGGAAGCAAGAATTTTAATTAGATGGTTTTAAATACTTTTTGTAAGATAAGCTCACTTTTAAGAAAACAGATTTTGATATGATATCTAATTATGACACATGTTGGGAGAAAATGTTATTTTCCTCATTAAATGGAAGCGTATTATGAATAAATATTGAAAAGCTGTTATTTATTTTTCAGATTCTGTAAAACACACATTCTTGTTTGATATAATTTATTCTTCCGCACTTTACGGATGCTTAAGAATGAATTTTAAATTTTTAAAAAAATACTTTAAAAGATTGTTAACAAATTATTATAATTATTTTGCAGTCTAATCCTTTGTTTAGATACCTTCAGGACTCCAAAAAATTGTTCGACTAATGTAACGTAACTGAATATAAACAAATATAGGAATATGAATAAATTATGAAGAGTAAGTTTTTTCTTCTCTCTGCCACATTTAAACTTCATAAATACGAAATATTGTGAACATTATCGTATCTTAAATAGTTTGGCTGTCATCATAGCACATAATTTGCGTAATTAATGTTAACAAAGAAGTTAAAATGAAAATTACCGAAAAAACTAGACCATTTTAAAAAGTAAAAAAACTGCACAATTTGTTGATAAACTAACTTAAAATTAATAATGAATTAAAAATTGAAAAATTATCTATTTATGTCAATGTATTAATCTTGTTTTATTTGTAATCGGGGGTGTTCAAACACAAAGCAGAAGAAAAAAATAGATTTTTTTTTAACTAGGCACAATAATAGTGTATTTTTAAAGACATTCTAAATACTTATCTATTTCAGAAGGCCTTTTTTTCATTTAGTGATAAAGTGTGTAAGCATATTTACATATTGAATAATATTATATATATATATATGTATGTATGGCGAGGATAATCTTTTAATATATATGAACAACAAACCGTAGTTTTATCATTAGATTAAGGAATGGGATTATTTGGAAGATAGTGTTGCCTTCCCTTTTTAGTAGGACAAGTTTTCTGTCATGATTTCTTTTTGTTTAACCAGAGACAGTTTGATGTTAAGGCTACATAATCATTCTCTTATAAATAATAAAATTCTTGTTTCCTTTTGGTATCATTTGATGTGATAAGTGACAGGATATTTGTTCCTTTAATCACGCTTAGATAATTGTTGTCCTTCGTTGAAACATAGGTATATATATAATGTAAGTCCTCTGGGATTATATAATATTTGTTTCATATTTATTTATTTCTTAAATTGACTTATTTCTGTTTCAGAATTTTCGTGTATAACAATATTTTTAAAAACAATATGTTATACCTAGAAAGAAAATAGCAACGGGAGAGCATGATTTTTTTTCTAAGTTCTTCAAATCTTTATTTGGGGCAAATATAGCAAGAAAAACTCACTAAAAGAATATGAAAGATAAATTCTTCAGAAATCTATCTTTGAAATTTCATAAAATATTTGGTTTGAAATTATATAAATGTGTACGTCACATCTGCTATGTGGTACTTAATGATTACGAGGGTAAAAATAAATTTAACTAAACCTTATCAAAATATACTTAATATAAAATTTTTACTTCGAGATTTTAATATTGAGTTAATAGTTCATTATTATACAAGTTAAAATTTCACGTTTGGCAAAGAAATAGATAGAAACAACTTGGACTTAGTAAAATATTTCTATATACCATCTTTACTCGAATCTAAGCCACCATCGATTCTAAGCCGCACCCCCAATTCTCAACACATTTTGGAGGAAAAAAAATTGTGTGAAAGGTTCATCAATATCTGATACTTAAGAAATTTAAATAAAAATGAACGAGAAATAATAAGAAGTTTTAATAATTCCTTTATTTTATCAATATTAAAAACTTTCAAACACATACATGAACCTATAAGTATCATACCATCAGTATCATATGTTTCGAAAATGATTCATCACTCTCATTGAGACAGTTGACTTCAGAAATGGTGTCGGCGTCACCATATTCCTACACGAAGTCGTCTTCTGTGCCATTCAATGCATTTATTATGCAACATTTTTTAAAATTAAAAAAAGAATGTATTATAGAAGAATGTAAAAGAACTGTGTGTGTTAAAGACTTGAATATTTACAAGGAAAATTTATATTATTGGGTATATGCCATCTTCGTACATTATTTCATCCGTGTAAAATTTTAAGAGGTCGATGCTGTTTCCCCTTTTTTTGCATATAAAATTGCTTTTCTCTCCGTACTTGCGTCATAGTGAACTCTCTCGTCTGGGTACTATTACTGATTTCTCTTTGATGTTTAGATGATTAAAAGAAAGCGCGTATACAAAAAAATTTCCTAAATACGAGCAGACAACGATGTTTAGGAAGTCTTATATGCAAGTAATCGGAATGAACGGTTACATTTTTCCTTTTAAATAGGATGGAAATTCAATTTCTTCCATCCAGAAAATATTTTGTCTTTGATTCAAAGCCGCACCTAAGTTTTAGTAGTATTAACACTGGAAAAATAGTACGATTTAGATTGGAGTAAAATACGGTATATAAGTGTGTGCATTTTTTATTTATATAAAAGAACACAGCTTTTGATATTGGAGGAATAATGAGGCCGAGGTAACCTAGTAGTCTTGGTCCCGTCGAGCCGTGGACAGGAGTCCAGGTGCCGATGAAGACTCGTCGTGTAGAGGAATCGATTCGCGTTAAGTCTGTCGAAGTTTAAAGTTTTCACGTTAATGTGGTGTGGAAGTTTGGGGAATGGAGGGCCAGCTTAGACCACTTGACCAACCTTTAAATTCTGAGGTCTGTTGGCAATGGAAATAGTACCACCTCTAAGTGTGAAGTTAATAAAAAACCAAAACATAACACTGGTTTAACAATATTAAAATGCAATAAATGTGGGCTTATATTGTGAATTGAAAGGAATAACACGAAAATTTTTGCGTTATCCAAATTATTATCTTGTTTCCATAGATCTCATTTTTACACGAGAGAAGACAATTCAGTAATTGCTGTTTTCATCTATAACACATATAATATCCTTCCGTACGAAAAATTTTTTTTTTGAATAAAATTCTCTTTCAAAATTTGAAAAATACTATACTGTTTGAATTAATTGGGACAAATGAAAAAAAAAACAATTTTTTTCTAAAACCTTAACTTTTAATCATTACATACACTCATGACCATAAATTAAGGATAATGAAGTTCAGGCAAAGAAAGAGACAAAAGCAAAACAAATTTGACTTATTTGTAAAGACTATTTATTAAACAAAAGGTATAGAGCAAAAAAGATGCTATATGTTTGACATAATTAATAAAAATTGCGATTTTTACTCCCTGGAGCAAATTTAAAAAAAGAACCTATTTACAAAAAACAGTATAACATGATATGATGGTTAATACGGAGTATGTCTCCCGGACGATGCAATACAGGCCTTACAACGCCTACGCATGCTGAGTATCAAATTATCAATCTGATCTTGGGGAATATTACACCACTCATCAAGCAATGCCCTCCGAAGTTCCGGTAGACAGGTGGGAGGGGGTTGACGGGCTGCAATTCGTCGGCCAAGCATATCCCACACATGCTCTATTGGATTCAAGTCCGGTGAATATGCAGGCCAATCCATACGGGTGATATCCTCCAATTGAAGGCATTCGTCTACAATGTTTGCACGGTGAGGAAGGGCGTTGTCATCCATAAACAGAAATTCAGCACCCATGGCACCCCGAAACAAACGTACATGTTGTTCCAGAATGACATCCCGATAGATGTGGCCTGTCATCGTTAGACTCTGAACATGCAAGTCAGTTCTGGAACCAAGAATAATTCCTCCCCAAACGAGCCATCCTGCACCCCCGTAACGGTGTCGTTTAATGGTGTTCTCTTGGTGGTAATGGGTACCTGGCGCTCTCCGTATGAAAGTCCGGTGAGAATCAGACTGAAAACTAAACCTGGACTCGTCGGAAAACATGACACAAGACCACTGTTGCGGTGTCCACAATGCATGCTCTCTACTCCAGGTTAATCGCAGGCGACAGTGAGTTGCGGTAAGGGGAACACATCTGACAGGCCTACGAGCATATAGACCAATGTGCTCTAAGCGTGTGTACACGGTCTGTCTTGAAACTGTCGTACCGGTAGCTGAAGAGAGCTGACGAGAGCTGTGCTCCGTCTGTTTCTTTTGGCAGTAACTGCCAAATACCGGTTCTCATTTGGCGTTGTAACTCGAGGGCGACCTGTGCTGTAACATCTAATCTCATTACCATCATCTTGGAATAGTTGCCAAAATCCTGGAGATGACACTCTGGATGATTCCAAGTTCCTCGGATACTTCCAGCTGGGTACGTCCACATTCCAGTCGTCCGATAATTCTACCACGTAAAAAATCATCCAAATGCTTCCTTTGTACCATAACTATGCGGTTATTGCACTGAAAGGCTTTTAAAGCGCTTGTGAACAATTTTACTTCTTTGCCACCATTCCTTATATACCCCTATCTTACACTCTCGTCATTGTGACGTACTATCCGCGCCATCTGGTGGTTTCCTGTAATTTGCATATTCTTCTTCAAGATGTGTGTGATAATTCTACAGGTGAAATTTTTATTTTTGTGTTCAATTTCTGTGTGATTCTGAATTATCCTTAATTTATGGACATGAGTGTATATTAAGTATACTGAAAAATCTCTGTATTAGTATAAAACGTGTTCGCTTTTAGCAAAAATGACGAATACGTTTTGGCATTGACTCTGCTTTGTGTCAACCATTATCTTGACTTTATCATCGTTAAAATACTCTTGAAAAGTAATTTTTATTATCTGTTCTGTTGTCGTGCAATTCATCTTAGCTTAACAGTTTCTGAGAATTCCCCATAACTTCTCAATAGGATTTAGTCTGGTGAATTACTAGGCCAAACTAGCACTTGTATTTTATTTTCCTGCATAAAAAGATTATTTTATCGTATTTTGACAAAGAGCCAAAACCTGTTGAAATGTTATCCTGAATTGGGCAAACCTACTGTGTAATATTTGTGTGTATTTGACAGAATTCATTGCACCTTTAAGATGAACTAAATTTCCATTGCCATTTGTTGTGAAAAAACCCCATAACATCTCTTCAGAGGGGTGTTTATAGTCTGTTGAATATGATCTGGTAACAGAGTTTCACCTTCACTTTGTCTTACTGTACTTGATTTGTATCCCTGCACAAATAAATGTGTTTCAAATATGAAAACTACCTTCTTCCAGTCGTTAACAGCTCAAGATAGGTATTTCTTGGCCCATGCTAAACGTTTTCCTATCATTTTCTGAGTTAGAAATTGTTTTATCCTCAACTTTGTTGCCTTACTATCAACTTCCAGAAGTTTTGCGTACAATTGAGGTAATCACTTCACTATATTCTAATAAATCCTTTCAAAGGTATGTGCTTGTCATCTTTGGATGTATTTTGCAATTTCTTGTTAGAAATTTATCAGTTCTTGAACTAGTTTTTCACTTAGGCCCCCCTTTTCCTTTTCTTTTTAGTAAGAATGTTCCAGAATCTTGGAATAAGATTCTAGGAACACTTAATTTGCCTACACCAAACCGCCGTAGCAATACCTCTCACAGTCATGGAAGTGCGTTTCTTAAGAGCGATTATTTTAGAACGCTTCCTCGGAATAATATCCCTCTTTTAACAAGCAAAATTAATACGTGTTATACCACCAGCTGCCTCCCTGAAATGCCCACAATTGAGCTACTTATACACTAAAACCAGTCAAAGGAATAAATTACAGTCAAAGACAATCCATCACACTACTTCTAGGCAGAAATAACCGATTTGTAGCAGTTAGGGACATCACTGGTAATCACATACCAACTCAAGCAAGAAAAATATGTTTGTCCCAATTATTTCGAACAGTATTATATATTGAAAGAAAGTATTAATTTTACATTTTTCATATATATCTATACTAGTCGTTACCCACCCGGTTCGCTTGGAGTTTCATGATGTTCTAAGACTATGCACTAGATAGAGTGTTTATATCTCTAGCGCTACCACAAAATCCATTGGGTTTTCGGTAAACCCGTTCTAAGTGGATCTCTATTCAACAAAAGAAACATGTTTACGAAATTTCAAGGCCATAGCTTTAATACATCTAAGTCCAAGAATTAAACTTTTGATTGTATTGAAAAACATTCTTGTAGATTTAACCTCTTAATTTAAAAAGAATAGGATTTGAATTTTTAAAACGGAAGTATAATTATCTTTTGCACCCTCGTAACCTCTTTGAGTTGATTTCCACAAGTCCCATTTTTAGTGGATTTCTACTTAACAAAATAAACATACTTACTAGACTTCAAGTCTATATGTCTAATAGTTAAAAAAAAAAAAAATGGGAATTTTTATCTCTAGCGTTACCGCAAAATCCTTTGCGAGGTTTTCAATAAAACCCGTTCTAAGTGGATCTCTATTCAACAAAAGAAACATGTTTACGAAATTCCAAGGCCATCGGTTTAGCACCTTAAAAACAGAATTTTTTGTGAAATCTATGCACCCCCGTAACCACTCACCTTGGAGTCAATTTTGCTGAATCCTTTATTTGCTGATCGTTGTTTAACAAAAGAAACATGCTTACCAATTTTCAAGTTTGCAGATCAGATAGTTCAAAAATGAATGCTATTTTATCTATACACTACAGTAACCTCTGTTGGGAATCAATTTCCATAAAACTCTTCTTACGGATATCTACTCAACCAAAAGAACATGCCTGCCTAATTTCAAGCCTGTGCGTCTAATAGTTGAGGAGATCTCGTGATAAGTGAATGAGTCTGATTTGCTTTTCTTTTATATGTACAGATAGGTACAGGATGATTAAAAAACATTCTTCGCCAATAAATGCTGCCGTAGTAAGCGCTACATGGGGGGGGGAGGTAATGAAAAATGTGGACACTTTAAAGTATGAGCCCAAGAATGATGTGAGAACGATAGTCAGTCCCTATGACATCTACGGTTAAAAAACTGTCAAAAATTTCGAAAAAGCACTCCCACTTTTACATTTTATACCTGGTCATTAAAGTTAAAACTTCTAAAATGGATTTAAAATGGTATTTACAGCCCGAAAAATGCTGGTGTTAGACAAAGATTAAGAATGGGGGATGGATTATTGCTTTTCCCATCATTCTTAAGAGCATACCTTATGACATCCAACCATGATGCCTACATTCTGTTGCGTATTCCTGTCCGACGAATATAGCCATGACAGGAATTTTTGTAATCATCCTGAAGAAGTATTATGGATCAAAATGAATGTAAATACTGCATTATACTTAATTTGAAACAAAAAATCAAAATTTAAACTATTTGTTAACTATTTTTTTTCCAAAAAAAAAAAAAAAAATTAAGAATTTCTAACATTGCAGCTTTAATGTAGAAGCTTTCTTAAAATACTTCTTTATTTTATTTTGAAATTTCCTTCTTCTCCTTATTCAATTTTAGCTATGAAGTTTCCAAAAGTTAAAAATATTTAATTACATAGTGAATATTATTTTTTATTGTTTCTCTATAATCATATTCTTAAAAATTCATTGACGTGATAAATCTAAATTTTAATTATCTTCCATCTCTTTCTTTCTATTGATTTTATACAGATGCCATCTACAAATATAAAAAAAACTATTTTTGGCAGCTCAATTTTCACAAAGACATTTTCAGTTAAACATTTACTTTTTTGCTTGCTGAATGCATTTTAATAATAATTATGGCGAATAATTATAAAAATAGGTAATTATAACCTCTTAATATTTTAAACATTAAAAATATTCATTAGTTTAACTTAGATGTTTGTACATAGCTTATATTTTTATTTTATGGATTATTTTAAGGAGACGAAATCACTGTAAACATGTTTTTAGATTTTATTATATTACATTAAAGTGTAAAAAAACATCATTATTATTAAAGGCACTATTCTTCTTATTATTTTTGAATCTCTAAAGTGTGTGTGTGTATTGATGTTCTTTAAAAATTTAACATTTTAGATTCTGTATTGAAAAATCATAGAGATAGTTTTTTGATATTAACTACACAATGTGTGTCTTATTATTGGAAAAGTTTTTTTATTTTAAATACAACTAAAAATGCATTTATTTGCACGATTCGACAATGAATAAATAAATAAAAAAAAAATTGAATACATGGCTTTTACAGAATATCAAAATTTAAAATATTATATTATAAAAATAATAAAATACATCAAAAACTCTTTTGCTTACTCTTGCAATTTATTTTTTCTTTATGGTACTGAAAAGGAAGTACACACACGAAAACAATTTTATAAAATTGATTACACTGGCTATGTTGATGTTACGAGAAGAATTTATGGCGAGGATTTGAAACAGTAGCAATAAGAAAGATACAAATCCGTATTGTTCTTTTCCTACCAGAAAATATAAACGAAGGGAAAATCTTTCATAATGGAAATCAAAACAAAATAATGAGCCTTCCGATCCTCTTTCCGCGAACCCGTTAAATTTATTTCCCCCCTTATTCAAGTTACAAGAAGACTTGAAGCAAATGAACAATATTAGCCAAATATATCCACGGTGACATTGAGTGAATTGCACATGTTATCTGAGACATTATTAAACAGAGATGGAATTGGGACACACGTAATTGCAACTCAATTTCTGTTCTTAACAATTTATTTTGGATCGATGCGTTTGATAATTATGTGAGACAGGAGCACATTGCAGGTGAAGTTCATTATTCAATGTGGGAGATGATCCGATATATGACGCAACAAATTTGAAAAAAATATTCGAATGTTTATAAATATCAAAATTTATGTCATGCCATGTAATTATTATTTAGAACGGTACTAGAAGGTCCTGCATCAACATATATAAACTTTACATGCCTCGGCTATATTAAAGTTTCCAATCGGTATCCAAACAAAAGCATTGATAGAGGCCTTTGGAAAATAAATTGTATTTCGAGAGTCTGTAACATAAACTAAGGAGTTCATGATAAAATATTATTAATAAAATATTTCAATAATTGTAATAAAATAAACTAATGTCATAGAAAAAAAGCATGAGGTTTCCGATTAGAATATACAGTGGCGGTAAAAATTGTGAATACTTTTGAAAATTCTTACGTTTTTTAAATTTATATGCTTATAGAAAATGTTAGGTTGCACAGTCTTATACATAATTTTAAAGAAAATTTAATACTAAATTCAATAGAAATAAACAAAATTCAAATGTTTGCAAAGCAAAAGAAGTTATGCTACAATAATTACCAATGTATATTAGACACTGATGATAGCTGTGAGTTATCAGTATTCAGTGGGGTAGCCTTTATTTTTTATAAAAGCTTCACATATCGATGTTTCATTGAGCTGAAAATAGTTTTAAGATTCTCCTTCGTTATTATACGATGCCAGGAAACGATAATAGCCTCAATAGCCCTTTTATTTCATGAGTTCTTCATTCGGACAAGAGTTTTTAAGCGATGCCACAAGTTTTCAATAGAATTGAGGTCAGGACTGTTTCCAGGCCAGGACAACAACGATATTTAGTCAAGAAGCAATGGTATCAAATCAAAGAATAGATTGGACACCTAGAAAGAGATGCGTGACGAGAAAATGGTCTTTCCTATGTTAAAATTACAAGACAGGTGAATGGTTCCTAGACTACATTGGGAGACTGAAAGCTTTGTTTAAGATGTCAGGAGACAAATTCATAAAAAACAAAGCAAGAAAAGACCAAAAAAGGGGCTCCACATATGTTGATGACAGAAAAACAAAAATACTATGCCTCCAAGATAAAAGAATGTCATCAAAGGTCACCAGAAGTTATCTGGATGATGATGATGATGATGATGTTTTTGAAGGTTCAAAAACAATGAAAAGATTAGCAGATATTAGAATAAGAGGTAGAATATTCCAAGAAAAAGCCTTATCTCAATCTACAGAAGCACTATAAAAGACTACAGCAGGCAAAGGAACACATTAATTGGATAAATGATCAGTGGTAACAAGTTATATGGAGCGTTGAAACTAACATATCGTTATTCGGTAGAGATGGCCGAAAGTATGTAAGTAGTAGAATAGGACAAATGGTACATCCTGACTGCATTCAGGTAACTGAGAAGTATACCCACATAGTTATATGATTTGGTCATGCATATCGGCAGATGGTATCGGTTGGACACCGAATGCAAGAAAATACATTGAAAGAGTACACACACACACACACACACACACACACACACACACACACACACACACACACACACACACACACACACACACACACACACACACACACACACACACACACACACACACACATACACACACACACACACACGCACACACACACGCACACACGCACGCACACACGCACACACACTCACACACACGCACGAGGAAAAAGTTCTTCTAATAGAAAATTATTGATGAGAGAAAGTCATTTAATCGCTTTGTTTTTGTGTACGTATATAGTAAACTTATTGTATTTAAATATATATATATATATATATATATGTATAATTTTAATACAAACATAGATTAGATATACATTTTTATTTAAATATTATTTAAAATTAATATAAAAGTTTTCTACATGCGTTCGAATTTCCTTTACTCTACTTTTGGATTTGAATATTATGTTTTTTAGGAGGAATGAGTCTCAAAGCATTTCATATTTAGTTCCTAGTATAAACTGTGTTTACCTGTGAAATACAGAAGAGAACAGAATCTAAACATTTATAGACTGGGTGACCTTTTTAGATCAGCTAATAGCATTCAGTCCCATGGGAGTAATTGTCATTCCTAAATGATCGACGGTCAAATTAGTGAATGGAGGAATTCTATGAGAAAGGAATAACGTTATCTGGATAACTAGTACTTTCTCTAGTCACGTCATTCCTTCTGATAAAAGAGGATTTCAGAGAATTAACTATTGAATGTTTCAAATATTTCAGTGCGGAAGATAATGCTTTGGGGATGTCCAGTCGTCGTGAATTAAAGCTTCAGCAATAATGGTCACAAATTCTTTTATATGAATTGTCATAATTCGGATAAGTGTTATCTTCGTTTTTATCTAGAATTAAAATAAATGGTGCAAAATGCGATATGGAGAGCGAGATAAGAAAACATAATAACGTAAAAATATCATTTTGTATATTATTAGAAACAGCTGTTTAGAGCTGTAGCCATTTATACCACTTCATACCATTTTTCCTATTTGTACTGTAAGTATTTTGATACAGTCTACAAATTTACGTTATCCTTACTAAGTACGTTTTATTTTGTACTTTATCGGGTCACTAGCTTTAAAATCTAGCTTAATTTGTGTATCAGTATACCCTGTTTTTATTTTTTGATACAATTTTAGCAACTATTAGTTTGACTTCACTTTTTCTTAAATTATATTACAAAGAAGTAAATCATGGAAAGAAATTCTTATCTTCTACGTACACATGCAATTTTATTTAACTGAAGACACCTTGTTTGCACTTCAATTTTAAGTTTATTCTGTTCTTTCATGATTTCTAGTTACCTTTTCTTCCAAAAAATTGTTTGAGTCATTTTCCCGTTTTAAGATTCAATTCATTTTTGCCTTAGTCGGGAAGCTGGTCAAATTTACTACTTTCTAGGAATTGTAAAATTTTATTAGTTTTGTAAAGCGTTTTGCTTACAAGATGATCTACAAAAAATTGTCAAAATATATTATCTTAATCTTTGAAGACTTAAACTTAGCTCATGTTTTAATTATTTAGGGCGCGCACTCACACACACGCACACACACCACACGCACACACACACACACACACACACACACACACACACACACACACACACACACACACACACACACACACACACACACACACACACACACATATTCATTAAATGTTTAGCAAAAGAGAAACAAATCGAAATCTTGGAGCCTGTAGCAGAGAACGGCACGCGGATTTTTCTCTGCTCACTAAAGTATTTTTACAAGATCAAAAGTTATGAAAGAGTAACTGAAAGAAGTGGGATCATTTTGAAATTCATTAAATATTACATGATCCATGGGGAAAAAACTATTTTTTAACATTCGCTTAAAAATATATTTCTTAAATGACTCCTTATGGGGGATGATTTTTATTAGGAAAAAAAATTGTCTCTTGCGTGTCAATCAATATGAAAAAAGGTGACCATTGTATAATCAAATTTAATGTAGTTACATGCAACTGGAGTACCTATAACTCATGAACAACTTTGTTGTAAGCAATTATTGAAACACAACACGTATTCTTTTTCTTTGATTCTGTATAAGATACTCTAAGGGGAGCATGAGATACGCGATATGAGAAAAATACTGCATGAGATTAATTTTGACAAGAATTTCGAATTAAAATAATGGTGGGTTAAATTATAAATAGGAGCTTCAATAAAGATAATTGATGTAGGATAAATATTCAGTATTATAAAAGAGGGGGGGGGAGATCCACCTTAATTAATACTGAATATTTATCCTACGATGAAGTTAAAAAAAGATTCTTTTTATTACCTTCAAACCTGATTTATTTTGCTAAATATAAAAAAATATTAAATTTTTTAATATTTTCAATATATTAAAGTAATTATATATGTATATATATATGCCTTTTAGACATTAAATATTGTTTAAGGGACAGAGAAAAGACGTATGCTTAAATATCATCACTGATGGGTCTTAAAATTCTACGATTAGGCAGAATTTTAAGAATGTATAGTAAAGAGCAAAATTTAAAGAAAATAGTTTATCCCGCTATTTTCTATACTTTTTTTCTTTCAATTAGTTTGATTACGTATGAATAAATTATTAATTAAATATTGATTTTACAGTAATTTAAAAAGAAAAAGTTAAAAAAATATTGTGTTTCCTAAACTTTTTTCCGGAAATGGAGCTTTATGTGTACAAAAAGTGATCCCCAGGTTCAATATATTACAATGTTATAGAGCAAACAATAAAATAGAGAATTTATGTCTTAATGAAACCAATTTCATTTAGCAGTCAGCCTTTTATCAGTAGCTACTGCATAACTGTTTAACTCAACGATTCCCAAAGTGATCTACATAGACCCGCAGGGGTCTATGACAACCTGCAAGGGGTCCATGGCAGTGAAAAAGTAATTCTGGGGTTCATGAGGTGTAAATGGAGGTCTACGATAGCTTTATATAAGATTGTGACTTTAATTTTAATAGAAAATCTCATAAAGTGTAAACCAAATTTACCTATTTAACAGCTTTATTTACTAAATTTACAGGGGTTAATTTGCAATTACAAGACGACAGCATACATTTTTAAAAAAAGGTCCATCATTTCAGTGTTTCTTGCCAGAATCAAGTTAAAAATTGGATTTCGTGAATTTTAACAGTTTCTCAATTTGTCACAGTCTGCCAGAAAAAACGTTTTAACCTATGTTTAACGTTTAAATGCCCTTTACTCAGGTTTTGAAACTAGATTTGAGAAAGCTTTGACCTGGTAATATCACAGTAAGTAATGAATTCATGTTGTCACATTAAAAAAAAAACAAAAAAAAAATGTTTGATTACAGAAAGAACTTATTTTAATAGGCTTAACGAAGATCTTAAAGTAAAGTTTAGAAACGAATATCAGCAATTTTGGCTTTAAAAAGATATACCTGTTATTTTTTCAAATTATGGAACATCTTTAGAAAGTTTTTAATTGCTTTTCCTAAAGAGGAGGAGTTTCAGCATGGTTGCCAATCACCAAAATAAAAACAGAAAGAAATAAAAGAAAGATTGGATCCTACTAACCGAGGAGATTGAGGGTTAAACCTGAAAAGATTGATGCCAAATGTTAAAAATGTGTTATTAAAGCACCAGATTCATCCCAGTCATTAAAAACATTTGTTTGTTGCTCTGTTATTTTATGTAACAATTATTTTATATATCAAATTAAAATTTAACTAATTCACATATGTTTCTTAAGTTTTAAATGCACTACTTAACTCCAATTAGAAACATAAAACTTTTACAGTAAGTAGTGCTATAACAGCTGTCAAAAACATTTAAGATGATAAATTTGCAAAAATTTAATATTAGGTAAGTAGGGTCTGCACAAAACCAAAAAGCATGGTAAGGGATCTATGAGGCAAAAAAGTTTGGGAACCTATGGTTTAACCTTTACTGCATTTTGCCGAATTTTTATAAATATTATTAATGAAAAATTCCAAAACACAAATGAATATATTGAAGTGGGTAAATTTTAAAAAGGGTATTTATATTGTGTGTGTGTGGGCCTTCAATTTTTTATATATAGGATAAATAATATTTTTCAAAGTGACTGCTAGATTCGTTTTCATCTGTCCCTTATTTGTTTACTTGTCTTTCTTTTTCAGAAAAAGAGACTTAGCTTTCAGTAAGTTATAAATAACTCTTTTTTAATACTATTATAATTAAAAGTGACTGCATAGCATATTAACTGATGTTTCATTTTGTATAACTACAAAGTGAATAATCTTGAAATTTATTAATTCAGCTCCAAATATAACCACTTAGACAGGTTCGATTCGTATATAAAAATGCATACGTTCTAAATTTTCAATGATACACTCGTTTTTTGATTGAAATACCTTCAAGATGCATCTTTATTATATTAGAGAAGAATGTCTTTTTCAGAATTAAGGTCTTTATAGAATTATGTATTTATTTCAGTAAGTAATAGCAAAGAAAAAGACAGGAAAGAAAGAAAATTTTACGCACTGAAGCTTTATCCAATCACCCTTGATCAAAGTCAACACATTTCGTACTTGCGCCGTAATCACTTTCTGTACTTCATTCGGAGAAGAAGACCCCAAACACACTTCTAACAGGGCTTCAAAGATTCTTGAGAATAAGACATAGGAAATGTTATGCTTTTCGAACCTACTAGAGATATAAAAGTCTTTTGAACAGATTTCGAAATAGAGTGAAAGCAAATTCATTAGAGGGTAAAAAAAATTAAAATCTTTTAAAACTTGCAGCCTTATTTCTCATTAGCTTCTATATTTCTACTATTTTTCTTTTTTACCCTTTTTATTAAGTTAACTGAAGGTTTATTGTTGAGAAGTGAATTTCGCGTTGGTTGATTCATTTTATTTGGCTTTATTTAGTTCCCCTTTTGACGTTCACCCCTTTGATCTCCATTTCCGAAAGCTGTTAATGTAAATATGCTATGAACGGAAAGGAACTACATTTTCTAATTTGTATATAATGATGGTCTTAAAAAAGTCCTCCCAAGATTAATGTTGTTGAAATATTAATATCGTTAGAGAAATTAATATCACTTCCTCATGTAGTGAAATTGTGTGTCCACGGGGTTAAATTGGATTCTGACGAATTTAGTACGACTTAGCATTTGCTTCTGTGAAATTAATTATTATTCTTTTTACCACAAGACGAGGTTTATTTATGTTATAACTCTAAGGCTGAGAGTTTATAAATTGATATCTCTCTAAATATAAAGAAAAGTTTTTCGTGATGCTATAGTAAATTTATTTCATTTATGATGATACTGAAGCTTTGAATGAACGTTTAAAAATAGTTAAATGTGACTGTATATGTATTGCAAATTTTACAGCCAATTATGAATAAAACTTAGTATGAAGAAAAGTATAGAACCTTGTAAAAAATCAAAATCAAATCCAAGGTAAAGTTATATAGTCTGTGTTTTTACACAAGACTTAAAGATCATCCAAGAGTTTATAATAAACCGTTATGTGCAATGAATTAGCTAATTGGAAATTAGGCTGCATTTTCATGCTATTAAGACATTTATGTATTATTGATAGACTGTGTAATGTCACAAAATTGGTAGTGAAGAATATTCAGAAAAAAACAGTGAAATTTTGTGTGAAATTTTATCAGAAAATAAGAAAAGCGAAATTGTATTTATATCAAGGATCGCACTGGACACTCGAAGAGACTTGGATATTCCATTCGTATACTAAAACGGGGGGGGGGGAAGCAGTTCCCTGTAAGATTGGCATTTGCCACACTATTAATAAATCCCAGGGTTAGAATTTTGAAAAAGTCGGTTTATGTGTAACATCAAAGGAAACAATATTTACTCACGGTCAATTGTATGCGGCTCTGACACGGTGCAGAAGCAAGGCGAGAATAAAAATTCTGGGCCATTTAGAAAAAAAAAAAGGTGATTAAGAACATTGTTTTTGAAGAGTCACTAAATTGAGGTACAAATTAAAATGAGGAGATGGAAGACTTTAAATTATTTTTTCCTGCTTACAATATATTGAAAAAAATAGAACTACATAATGTACGATAATTATACAGTTTTTACGATTCAAGCAATTAGCATGAACAATTGTAATAATTTGTACAATGGGGGTTGGTTGCCATTAGGCGGATAGGGAGTACCCACACCTCCAGTGCTAAATAAAAATAATTGTCAAATTCTTAGATAACATTAAATGAGTATCCCTCTTATTAAGAATTCTGGAATTATTCAAGTTATTTAAATTCAAGAAATTATTTAATTAACAGGGCAATTATGTTACAAAACTTTAATTTGACAGAATTGATTTTTCGATTTTATAATTATATCAAAAAGTAAAAATATGTAATTTTGTATTCAGCAGAGTATCATCTATAAGAAGTTAATTTCAGTTAACATTATAAATTAGATATTGGCTGGGAGATGCAATATTTAGATCACACACTGTTTAATATAACAAATATAAGTGAATTAAAAAAACGATGGTCCATGCAAAAAAAAGCTTTTATTTTTTTTATTTAAGACTCTCATTTAGAAAACAATGGAATTTAAGGAGCAGCTTATGCAATAAGATTTTTGTTAGTCAATTCCTTTCTTGTTTTCATTAATGCGTAAAGTAACATTTAAAAATAAATACATCTAGACATCTACAAATGAATACATTTTACATACTTCCTGCATAATACATGAAGAAAGTTAAGACTTAAGGAAATTTCTTAAAATATTCTTTAAAGTAGAGATTCTGAAAATCCAATTATCAAACTTATTTACTTTGATGCTTTCGTGGCCTTTTAATGTAAAGCACTTTAACTTCTGTATCACTAATTAAGTTGATGGCTTAGAGAGAAGGAAAGTTTTGTAAATCATATGTAATTAACTCTGAACTATATGTCAGCCTCCTTTAAGGACATAGAATTATTGTCATTTACAAACTCAATAATTCTCCATTTCAAACATATTATTAACTTAATAAAAGCGGTGCTTTCCATTGCGATACGACAACTGATAATTAAACCATCGTTTCCAATATGCTGTGATTAAAGGAATACTATACAATTAAATGGAAATAGTGATGAAACAAGGATTCTTTGTATTATTGTAACGAATTGTGTTCAAAAGAAAACTAAAATTTTAAAATCTCTTTGAATTCCTTTGAACATGATGGTTGTTCGTTTGATTTATTTGAATAAATGTCTCTCAAGAACAACACGAGGGTAAGCGGTGATGATTTTGCAATTTAAAAAAAATGATTAAGATGATGACAAGTGTTTGAGACTTTTCGCAATCATTCCAATATTTATTTCCCCACTACTTGAAGACTTTAATGAAATTAGAGACCATCAGCTCCTGAACTACTCACGCGCGTTTCTTTCAAACACATTTAAAATCATTTTTAAATGCATTAAAAATTGCAAAGTGCGCGTGAGAGAAATTGACTGAAACATTTAAAAAAATATTTTGCTATGCAAATATTAAAATCAATATGTGATATGAGTCATTCTGAATCAGGGAATTATTACAAAATATGGGTTTAAAGATCATTTCATAACAAAGGAAGGAAAAGGAAAAAAAAGAGACGAAAAATAAGAAATTAATTCATTTGAATATTATATAAAATTGATAAGCAAATAAATATACTATTTAAAATTATTTCGTTAAACCCTGCTTTCACTTTTACTCCTTTAACATTTTTTAATTCTTTTTTAACAGGTTTAATATCAAGAACAAGATGAAAATGAAATGTAAAAAGGGCGTACTTATTTAGTGAATGACGTTTGCATAGCCAGAACGTATTTATAACCTTGCAGTTAAATATTTTTGTGTTCCAAAAAATGAGATAACGTGTAATTCTTGCATACAAATTCATTTACATTGCATTTAACTACTTTTTAAAACTTAGCTTTGGCTTAAAGTTAAATAGAGACTATCCTCGCAATTTTGGACTATGATTAAGTAAGAAGTCACACGGAACATCTAAATTTTCATCTAGTTCTTCTCATTTAAATACCACGTGAGGACTTGCAGCAGCAGAATGAATTCCTGAAATTGTGAAGTATTGGCAACGGACCTCTAGATTTTGCAATCAAGCTATCTAAAATTTTACTTGGAAAATTTTACAACTGAAGGATATTACCACAAATCATAAAAATGGACAAATCATAAAAATTACTACGAATCACACATTTATTTAAGAAAATAAATTAAATTTTTGCCTTAGCAATAAATATGAATTCAATTGCTTAAAGTGATGTGATTAGAGAGGGAAAACATGTGTGTGCTTCTAAGAAAAGATTCCAAATTAATTCAAAATGGATCCATTTCCAAAATTGCAAAACTGAATGCTTTGTAAAAAATTTTAACCCCCCCCCCCTCATAATTCAAGTTTTAGAAGGTGTATAAGACCAGCCAAATCGGTTGAATGACTGAAGCTTCGAATATTTCCACTGACCTAGCTAGTTCTGAGTGGACCATGTATCAGAACTCCTACGAGGCCCTTTCTTTAGATATGAGAGCTTTGTTAGTGGAACTGTAGTTACACATGTTAGGGCCCGTGCAGTTTGGGGGGGGGGCGTATCATTGATACGGCTGAAAAGGCAGTAGCTACACCAATGAATATTACATAACATTGTATTTTTTACTGGATAAATAATGAAGTCTTGGTAACAAAGAAGTATTTCTGAGAAAAGTATTGAGAAGACCAAAGGCTTGTTAAGAAAATAGAATAACATAAAAGATTATTTTATTAAATAAATTAAAAGCAGAATTTAAAATTTAATTTTGCTTTTAGCACTTTAATATATTACATATTTATCTTTAATTTAATAAATTATTAACGCATAGAGGAATAAATCTTAAAAATAAGGGAAATTATCTTGTTCACTGGGAAAATTATGATTACATTTTATTATACATGTACGGGATATTCATTAAAGAATCATTAATTGTTTTACTTAAAAATGTGTTTCTTTTATTTTAACTTTTCAAAATTTCATATTTTTTAGTTCACTTAGTATGAGTAACTATAGGAATTTGAATCAACGTTAATGAAGAAAACATTTAAAAGTGAATTAAATACATGTTAAAATAAAAGTCAATTGAAATGCGTGAATATACATGTATGTAATACTACGGGCTTGGTTTAGGCATTTTGATATTCAAATTTTTTTGGTTTGGATGGAGTCGTGGAAAGGACGAGGAGACTTTTAGAATTTAAACATCCCTATTTTATTGACGAACAAACGGGCAAAGCGGTAACACGAAAATTAGAGTTCAAACACTAATAGACAAACACGCGAACATCTAAGACAGTCACAAAAATAATCATTATTCGCTCCCGCGCGATATCGCCTCTTTATAATAATGGACAACTGAAAGCTATTAAAAAAATAATATTTCTTGTGACGGCTTTTTGGATTGGTCCATGTACGAGAGGGTGATGTAAGATTTAAGGGCAGGAAGTAGGCTAAAAATCATGAAATGATCGATTTTGATTTTTTGATATTTCTGAAATCTGTATTTCATTACCTTTCTAGGGATATAACACATATGTCATATTTTCAATTAGAAGTATGTCAAAATGAGTTTTAAAAAATCATCCACTGGTGGGCCACGCCCACTTTTGACAGATATTTGCCTTTTAAATATCCTGAAACAATTGCAAAGCCTTCTTTTTATTTGTTCATATGCAATTAACTTTAGATAACAGTACGATTAACTGTCAAGTTTTGAGGCGGGATTTATAATTGCGTATAGTTCAAGTGTTTTTAATTAGAATTATTTAATATTTGTGGATTACTAACATTGACAAGGTAAGATTTTTTTATAAAAATTACTTTTCTAAAAAGTATATTTCCAAAATTGTGTTTAAAAAATTAAATTTTTCTAAATTTACTGTATGTGAATAAATAAACTGAAAGTTTACATTATATATTCCTTAGGCATTCTTGTGCATACTGAAGTGATATTTTGGAAATATTACAAAAAATAAACAGTTAGCTAAATTACACATGTTGTGTCAAAAAGTGACAATTTTGAATAAATTCAGTGATAAAATAAAAGTTTGTTTTTGAAAAAACTAAATATTTTTGAAAAATATCACTTCAGTATAAATATAAATGTTTCTTTATTGTACAGACAAGTTTTTAAACTTAAATATATTCAAAAGTTTCTGAATGAATGGTACCTACAGGTAATTCAGATGTGCAATACCATTTCTCGTTGCAAGAAGCTGGTTACATACATACAAATAAATATCATGCTTAAAAACATAAAAACAGTTTTATTTTGGCAGTTTTAAAAATCATTTGTCCAATTTAGATAAACTTTTTAAATATAAAAGTTTTAGAAACATATGTTTGCATGTGAACACACAAAACACTGATGAAAACTTTCGAAATGACATAAAATTATGTTTTCTCAAATGCACACCAAAACCATATAGATAAGCTTTTTTACATTATATTTATGATGATATATGATCTACTTTGATATTTGTAATGCATAAATGCTAGAAATTCTTCAAAAAATTATACAAATTTTGAGAAACTAGATGTAATTTTTACAAAATATCTTGTTAAACAAAAACTGAAAAATGCCATGTATGTATTTTAAAACTTTTTGTTTTCTATTTTACTTAAAATATATTGACATGATTCTAATGTTTAATAAAATGTGTCAAATACATGCTGTAATTCATAATTTTTGTGATGAAGGGACATTTCATATAAAAAAAATATTTTTCTCGAAATGATGTTTTTCAAACTGTGTGTACCTTTTTCTCAGAATATACTGAAAGGATGCACATGAAATTTCAATGGAACATAACTGATATATAACTATGTATACTAAAGTGAGATTTTATAAATTTTCCTAAATAGTTTGCTAAAGGGTAGCTATCGTAACAAAAAAATTTACAATTTTCAGGAAATTTATAGTGATAATTTTACGTTGCAGGCTTTTGATAAAAGCGAACAATATTTTTGAAATATCTCAATTCAGTATAAATATTAAAGTCTAATTAATTTTCAGACAAAATCTGAAGTATTAATATTTAACAGTTTCTGAGAAAAAGGTACATAGGTATATGTGATGATATGCTGATATGTGAGGATTTTTATTGTTGCCTGTAAAGCTTGTTATATACATAAAATTACATAAATTTCATGTTTAAAAAGATAAAAACAGTTTTATTTGGGCTGTTTAAGAAATCATTTAATCAGTTTAGAGAAAATTTTGGGATCTGATACTTTTAGAAATACCGTTTGCATGTGAATATACAAAACTAATGAAAACTTTCGAGAAATGTCGCATAATCACATATTCCCAAATCCTTACTTTTACCTATTGTTACATTATTACAAGGCATTAATGATGTTTTTAAAATTAACTTTGATGTTTGTAATACATCAAAGATAAAACTTCTTCAAAAATCGATACGGATTTTGAGAAAATTAATGTAAATATTACAAAATATCTCATTAAACAAAAACCGAAAAATGCTATGTTTGTTTTTTCTGGGCAATTTAAGTAAAACAGGAAACAAAAAAAGTCTTAAAATAAATATAGGATAAGCTAATGTGTAATAAAATGGGACAAATACATGTTGTAATTCATAATTTTTGTGATGAAGTGACATTTCATATTAAAAATGCATTTTTCTCAAAATGATGTTTTTCAAACTGCATGTACCTTTTTCTCAGAACCTTCTGAAAGGATGCACATGAAATTTCAATGGAACATAACTGATATATAACTATGCATACTGAAGTGAGCTTTTATGAGCTCTTTTCCCAAAATATTTTAACATACAGCATTTATCGTAGAAAAAAATGACATTTTTCAAAAAAATTCATAATGATACTTTTACGTTGTATGATTTTGAAAAAAACTGAACAATATATTTAAAAGCACTCACTTCAGTGTAAATATAAAAGTCTAATTAATACACAGACAAAATTTGAAGTCTTTATATTTAACAGTTTCTGAGAAAAAGGTACATAAAAAAGCTCAATTTAACATTAGCGGTATAAAGGGTGCCGACTAGCTTTAATCCTCCCAATTTAAGAACGTTGAAGTTTTAATTTTGGAGAGAGGTTATATGATTACATTTCCCGTTAGGTGGGTAAACTAGAACTTAATTATCACACGCAGTATTAGAGGGCTCAAGACTATTGTGAATTAAAATCCCTCGAGAGAAAATGTAAGTGAATTATTACATATATATATACATACTCAAATCCAAAATTAAAGTCACAAACATGTTTTTCGTTATAATTTTAAAATGCCTCAAGAAAAACTGATAGAATTTGTATTTTATATATTTTGAAGAACGGGTAACACTATATAAACCTTCAGTTTAGGAAAAGATGATGTAGCATTAGTTTTTGCAGAATTACTCGACTGAGACAGTTGAAGCATATGGGAATTTCACCTCCAGTTTTATGAATATTGCACTAAAACAACCAAGTTAATCTGTTTGTAGTGAGAATGACTTATCATAAACATTTAGATCGGGGATTTCCAAAATGGTCTATATCGACTCCCCAGAGGTTTCTGGCGAGCATCAAGGGATCTACGTCAGTGGAAAGTAAATTTGGGGGTCCATGTGGTCTTAGTGGTGGTCTTTGATAGTGGCTGTCATTAAACTAGATCGTGACTTTAGTTTTAAAAGAAAATTTAATAGTGGAAACCAAATGTTACCTATATAACAGATTTATTTATTAAATTTAATGAGATTAATTTGCACTTACAAGGTGACAGCATACATTTAAAACAAGAACCATTTCAGCGTTTTTTCTTGCAGAATTAAGTTAAAGAAGTATAACTATTGACGTCCCCAATTTTCTCAATTTGTCACAGACCATCTGTCAAGAAGTTTTAACCTACGTTCAGCATTTAAACGCTTTTTATTCAGATTTTGAAACTAGGTTTGAGAATGGTTTAACTATGGTAATACCACAGTAGACAATGAATTCATATGGTCACATTGAAAACAAAATGTCACATTGCAATATGAAATTATTTGAATAAGCACTAACGAAGATTATAAAGTAAACTTTAGAAACGGATGTCAGCAATTTTGGCTATAAAAAGACAAATCTGTTATTTGTCCCGAATTTCTGAATATTGTGAGAAAGTTTTCAATTGTGGGCTTTTCCTACTGAGAAGGAATTTCAGCGAGGTTGTCAATCTCCAAAACAAAACAAAAAAAGAAAAGAAAGAAAGAGAAAAAAAAACTGAGCACTGTTATCAGAGAATATTTCAGGTTAAACCTATCGAGATTGATACCAAATGTTGAAATATTGTAGAGCCAGATTCATCACTCACATTAAAATAATTTATTTGTTGTTTATATATTTTATGTAAGAGTGGTTTTTTATGTGTAAATGAACTTTTAATTTAATTAATTAACATGCGCTTTTTAAGTTTTAAACACTATACTTCATCACAGTTAGTAATTTTATTTTTTTAAAGTAGTAGTATAGTACCAGATGCAAGTAAATATTTAAGTTGATAAATTTGCAAAAATCATTATTAATTAAGCAAGGATCTGCCCCAAACCAAAAAACATGACAAGAGATCTATGAAACAAAAAAGTTTGGGAACTTTTGATTTAGATGCTTTCTTGAGATGGAAAATCATTGACAGGCTTGAAGCTGGCCAGTCTAAAGCGGAGGCACCTCGATGGGTATAAATAACCTGATAGTGATCTCCCGGTTATGAAATCTCTTTTAAACAAGTTGTATTGTCACCAGAAAGGTTGACCATGATCGACAGAGAGCATAAACATCTGCACATGATCGTTACTATTCATTTAAGCGCACGACCACATAGGTGGGCAACGTCTCCTCAGCTTGCTCGTGACCTTGCTGTTGTATATCTGAAAGAAGAATTTCCAGGAAAACAATCTGCAGCCGTCTTGCAGAGATTGGTCTTTATGCCTCTTTGCGTCTCTTGACTGCATTCCTTGGTGCATCTTTTTGACTGTATTCAGCAGAAAAGAACATATATTGTGGAGCTGAAAACATCAGTCATGGACACCACAAAAATAGAGGCATGTTCTTTTCAGTGATGAGTCGAAATGAACCAAATTGATTCTCGTCGAGTCTTCACCTGGAGAGAAATTGGAGTTCGTTGTCATTCCCCCAGCGTAACAAAAATCGACAAATTTGGTGACAAAGGGAACTTTGTATGAGGTGGCATAATAATGAGCAGTTGTACACCACTGTACGTTTTCGATGCGGTACTATCAACTCACAGTGCAATAGGGACGAGATCTTGGAAACCTATCTAAAGTTTCTCTGGATGCTATGGGCCGGGACTACATTTTTATGGTAGATAATGCGTGACCACATAAACTCATAGCGTTGATGAATTTCATTAAGGAGATAATATACGCCGTATGGATTGACACTCGAGGTCTCCGGATCACAATTGAGTTCAATATGCTTAGAATTGTGAAGGAAAAGTAATTTCTCAGCGTAGCTGTTCTCCCAGACCCCCCAGGGAATAAAAGAAAGAAGGGGCTATGTTGCCACAGATACTTATTAACACTCTTATAAACAATATGGCAGCTTGTTGGGATTCTTATGTAACAGTTCACAGAGGTCATATTCCATATAAGACAAGCAATTTCCGAGTTAAATGTGTTATCTCTAATTCATGATTTCTCCCTTTTTGATAGAACCTTTATCTTAATTCAAAATTAAACTCCTTTCCATATTGTCATGCTGCTGTATTATTTTTCACATTGTAACATGTCTCTGTGCAAAAATTCGTGGCAACGCACTGAATAGAGAGAGAGTTCATCAGTTTTCACAAATTTTATGTTTGTGTATACATGAGTGTATATACATATTTTGTGCACATATATGTATGCACACACACACACACACACACACACACACACACACACACACACACACACACACACACACGCACACACACACACACACATATTGTTTGTTACTAAAATGTATGATGAATGTTCTCGCAAGTAATTTTGATCTTAACCTTTTTCCCCCTCTGGTTTCTTGAGATTTATGTACTACTTTTTTATTTGAACATAATCAAGCCAAAGGAAAACTTTATTTAAATAAGAACAATTTGAAGTATTTCAGAAACTAGAAGTTTGATGCGCCATTTTTAAAACGTGGTTTGCAATTTATTTTCTGGATGAACGCGTACAAACGTAGATAAATGACTTGTAGGCTTTTTTTCAATGGTTGATATTCAAGGTTATTTTTTTGAAATCCTTAAAAATGTTCAAATAGTTGCAAAATAAGATTTGTAAGCATATATAGCAAGGAAAGGGTTCCGTCTATTGAAAAAACTTCTTAACAATTCAGATCTCGTTTTAAATGTATAATATAGAAATTACGGAAGGGACTGAGTGAATCTTATGTAGCGGTTTGTGGAAAGAATTTGAATAGAACCTAAACGAGTTCTTACTTCTGAAAGTTTTCTCATTTCTCACCTCAGTCACGAATCTGGTTACGACTTTTATAGACACATAAGTAACTAGAATTGGTAAAGGAGATGTAAGAAAAATACCTAGGATGAGATGAAATGGCATAAATAATCTCTCTCATGTATATCTTTAAACTATATTTTTTAATAATTACATAACCTAGCATTAAACTAGATAAATGGATATTTTCCCCTATATTTATCAAAATATAAAAATATAAATTTTAAAATGTAGAGAATGTTAAAATCTGAGAAAAATGTTCAACTGGAATAAATTGTTACATCCAAAGTGAACGAAATTTTTTATTCCATTTGTAATATTTTATCAAATAATAACCTTTTCAATTTTCCATGATGGTAGTAAACTTCATTTGTATATTTTTAAAATTTTGCTCAGAAAAATAATTTTTTTTCCAACTATATAACTCATTTATCGAATTCTTATACAATACTAAAACCTGGATTCAATACAGAATTTTTTGAATATTAGTAATACGTTTGTACTTTGTATAAGGCATGAACTTAACAGAAAAAATATTTACACCTTAATTCAGTATGATATAATACGATTTTTTGTGTGGGAATAATCCTTTCTTTAAAATTATAAAAAATATTTCTTTTAAAAACATTACATTAATCCATGCTTAGAGTCAGTAGCAATTTTCGGTACACAATGGCTTGCAAGACAAGAGGTTTTCACCAATACTTAGAAAAGGGTACATTAAAAGCATTTTTTTTTAATGCTAGAAATTTAGTTTGTGTGAAAATCCTGTGACGTCGTGTAAAACTTTTAAAAGTCATTATGTGAAAAATGGGAGAAATGTTAGAATATAAAATGTAAGATAAACCAATCAACTAAATTGAATATTGTCTACAAATAGACTGGTTTACCCAACTGGTTTACTGGTTAATAGACTGTCTACCTTAACTGGTTTACCCAACAACGTACAAGCTACCGAAAATTAGTCACAACTCGTGTGTCTACGCTGTACAGGCACTAATATTTTCTTTCTTTCTTTGATTTGCGCGTATTTTTAATTCTTATGGTGTATTAATTAGAGTTAGTATTTTGAAAAGGGGATGGATATAGTTTGTGTATGGTACTGAAATGCTTTTCATCCGGCATTAGTATTGTTGGAAAAAAATTGACCTCTTAAAATGACCTCTAAAATTGACCTCTTAAAAATAATTGCACTTTTAACATATGTAATGATATGTAATGCAAGAAATAAGAAGCATACAAATTTCTATGTTTTCTTTTGATGTTAATTATTTGCTGATATATGATGGGGATTTTTTTTCTAAAAAAGGAGATATGGGGATTTTTTTTTGTTATTTTTAGATTTGTTTAGTGCATTTTAAGAAAAATATGCTAAAATTAAGAAGAGAAAAAGAAATTATTATTACTAAAATGGGAAAAAACAGGTAAAAATTGACAAAAAATAGCATAAACGTGGCCCATTCTGCACCAAAAGTTTTTAAACAAATTTTCAATTTTTTTCAATCTAATGTGTTGCTATTTTATTCAATTTTGAAATGACCTTCAGGGTAAGAGATATTTTCTTTTTTACAAAAACTAGAGCACTTTATCTCGGTTACTATATGAAAATGCTTAAAAAGACAGTGATTATATTCATATAAGGGACTGTAAATGTTTTAATAAAACAGTAATTGATAAATCTGAAAGTTAAAACAATTCTACTATTATACAGAACTTACAGAAAAAATTTCAGTTAATTATGTTCAAAACTTTTTTAGCAATCGCTGACCCCGTTTGATTATTTTCAAAAAATCCCATTTCGAGTAAAACGCGTTTTAAAGTATGACATCTTGCTTAAAGTAATGGCATCTGCTTTTACTAAAACAATTGTAGTTTTTGTTCTAGTAAACGGAAAATGATAAATTTGGTATTTTTATAAAGATAATAAGATGGCCCATAAAATAAAATCATAAAAAAAAATGTCAATTTTTGGCAAAATTCACAGTTTTAGGTAGTCGGATACCTTAAAGCAAAATGTATCAGCACATTTCTTTTTGGTATGTTGCTATAAAATATTGTATAAGCACAGGTGTGGACTGAATAATATATCTAGAGGCATAAAATATAAATTTAAGGAAATATAGTTTTAATTAAGCGAAATGTAAATTATTTACTCATGATGGATGTTTCAAGTCGAAATTTAAACATACTTAAACATACTTTTCTATTTCTTTTGATTTCCCCCCCTCTTCTGCTGCGTTGTTATTAAGAAATACGATCTAACAAAAATACATTTAAGCTCCTCGAGCATTATTTTCTTCCAAAAAGTTTTTTATGGACTCAAGTTCAAAAAATCCCTTTGAAATAAGAGCTGCAGGGAAAAAACTGTTTTTAGAATTAATCTTTCGATTTTTCGATGTTATAAAACTATTTAAATTTCGACAACTGCTGCACTGCAAGTGCAAATAATTCTTAAAAAAACACAAAAACATGTAGAATGCTGAAATTTACTTTAAAATTATTTTTGCTAAAAATACGAGGTTCAAATGATTTATTGATATTTTAACAAGAAGTGTAGTAAATAATATGATAATTTATTTGCAAAGAATGTCACTCGTATTAAAAAATTATACGCAAACACATCCTGTGAAAATATTATTTTAAAATTCAAAGATGTCTTATAAATATAAAGATAGATGTTGTTGAAAAGACGAGTATTTTTAAATATCTTACTACTGAAAAAAACAACATTTTCTATTATTGTATCATAATAAGAATAAAAGCCATTATAAGCTCTGATTTGTTTTACTTTTTTAGTAAGTTCCATAATTTACACTGAATGTTAAGGTACAGAAATTCATTTCTATTTCTACATAAAACGGCACTGATATATGTACATATATAGTATTTCGAGTCAACACCAAGCTTTTTTAAAAATGGTTTTATTCAGGGAAAAATCGACAGACCTTACGCTGAGAGAAAACGGAGTCAAGTGAGTCTAAGTGGCCTTACCACTTATGTCCGGATGTGTTAAGTAACCTTCTGAGTTATGTGTTATACTTGAAAGTAAAGAATGGCATATGGGACTATAAAAGTAATGATCTGGAATTAGAAATGTCCTGTTTGGACTATCTGTTCCAAGAAATAATTAGGTGTTTAATTTAAGAATTGAAGATGTAACGGAAAATAAAAGTTAAGGGGGTAAGGGGATTTAATTTTAGATCTTGTTTAATTTTCCTTATATATATATACAAATATAATCAAAATTACTGTATACTAAATTACTATAATTCTAAAGAAGCAAAATGAAAGTAGAAAAGATGTTATATATATATACCAACTGGTATACCTGTTCTTCGCGTGAGGGAATTCAAAAAGTAAACAATACAGATTGGATTGAAGGACAAAGAAATTTTTAATGAGTTAATTTTACGTGAATTGCAACTGAAAATTAAACAAACAAACGAAACGAAACAAAAACACCACCAGGTTTGATAAATTTTTTAAATCTGTAGATCTAATAGCGGGAAAAAGGATTCTTTTTTTTTATAACGTCCCGTAACTCTTGTGGGTTGATTTTTGAAAACACCTTTCTCAGCTGATCTCTGCTCATCAAAAGAAGCACATTGTTACAAATTTGTGTAATGAACACTTAAAATAGTGTAAATTTATATCTAGATATGTAATATTACACTCTGTTGTATTTATTTTATGTTAAAATTGTAATATTGTATCATTTTCAGATTTGGGAGACTTATTGCATATACCATTTTCAGATTTAGTGACTAATTCCATATACCAATACCAGATAAGGCGACCAATTCCAGATTTAGGAACTAAATGATTAAGGTGTAACCCTAAAAGTGAATACACTTGTGGTTAATACAAATAAATCTTACAAAAAGGAAGTTTTCTTTATGAGAGAAAGGGGAGGGTGAATGCGTCAGCAAATTCATACCAAAATATAAACATTTTTCTGAAAATGGAAATAAAAAAAGAACTCTGCATGTGAAAAAAATAATTTATGTTCTAACTGCTAAACAGTTTTTATTTTTATAAAGCAATACGTTTAGAAGTGATGATACGAATTAAAATTAGAGCAATACGTTTAAAAGATGATAATACGATTGGCACTTAATACTACCATGTTTTTATTAACTCGCTTCCTCGCATCTCTGTCCGGGTGGAATTTTGTAATTGATTTTAAACTATGACTTCCCGATGAACTAGAGACTTGAAATTTTGACCATATCTCAGAATGATGTAGTGTGAAAGATAAAGTTTATCTACTTTAAATACCAGAAGTGATAAAAGTATTTATTTTGATATAAGGATCAATTTGTTACTACCAACGGTGCATAGAACAAATAAAGTGCATAAAAAAACTTGCATAAAAATAAATTATTAATTTTTATTGTATTTATGGTTCACTATCTTGCGATAATGGCTTACACATAAAAGAAAGGTATATGCTGTTGGGGGGCTCTTTTGTGTGTATACATCATTATATACGAATAAACCTAAAGGGTTTTGCAGCGCACGCCAGAGTAGCTTGCAGATGGCAGAATTTTTTTCTACTTACTTGACATTTATCGTTATATTTTCGACACTTCACACAATATTTTTATAAGTTATAGCCTATGTGTTATTCTGAAGTACAAGCAATATTATTGTAAAGTTTCATTAAAATCCATTCAGTTGTTTTTGAGTGAAAGAGTAACAAACATCCATACATACATACTTTCACGTTTATAAAATTAGTAAGGATTACTTAAAATAATAGTAAAATAATCAGTTTTAAAAATCATACAACTTGAAAAAAAGTTCAATGGCTTTTCCTTGATAGTTCTGAAGCACACAGATAGAAAAGACAAAACTTCAAAAACACAGGAAATAAAATGTAAAGTTTTGCCTCAGCTACGACTGAATATTTAACCAAGTAACTGATTGCTAATCAGCCAGACATTAAATATAATTACACAATGAATGTGATTAAATAAAGAATGTAATAAAAGAGAATGAAATTAAATAAAGAATGTAATAATGACGAGTTAATTAATTATTATTGACATTTTTTTTCGTTGAATTTTTTTCAGTCTCTGGAGAAGAAAATGTACAATTTTTTAAAAGAATAGTTTTATGTAGGAAAATAAGCAAAAAAGAGAGAAATTTTCAAAGTTAATTTCCATAACTATTTTAAAGGAATCCGCTTCAGCTCATAGCAAATAACTTAAGCGATGAGAGGGCATAAAACAGGGAAATTCCCGTAATCTTTCATCACTCAAAGCTACCCCACACCTTCCCGTTTCTAAGCGGAACCATGAACAGAGTGACCTTCACTGATTCTCTCGCGCATGCGCAAAACACTCAAATTCTTGAGAATGTTTTTTTTAAGTTTTCATTACTTTTGAGAGCTTAATTTTTAAGTTGAACTTTGGATATTTCACACATCGATGGCAAACAACGGTAATTTTTGAACAATAAAATAGAATAAAATACTATATAAATGAGTTCTCGCAAAAATGGTGTTAGATGAAAAACACAATTTTTTTTTAAATCTTTAATTTTTAAGCAATTTTTTCACTCTTCGCATATATTACGTATAATATTTGTCTACACATGGAAAAAAAATCCACGCGATTATCTTAATAAATGACGAAGTTATGTAAAATTTTTAATTAAAATTTTTAGTATTTTTTGAAAAATCGTAAAAAAATGTTTTTGCAATTTTATTTTTTAAATGACTGATTCCAAAAGACAAAAGTATGAACTTTTTTAGTGTAGTATATCAATTCATTAACGCAAAATAAATTCATACGGAACAATTTAGAAATCATTATCATAAAAACGCATCGATTTTGACTTATTAAAAAAACGTAAAAATTACAAATAATATTATTTTGTAAAAATCATTATACCGTATCGTGGCGAATTAAATGATCTTTCCGATTCTGTAAGTAATTTTTATCTGAGTTTGATAGAAACACAATTAGACTGTTACTTAAAAACTTGGGGAAAGTCGGAACTTCACTCCATAGAAATGGAAATGATCCTCGGTGGAATAAACAACACACAGTATAAACAATTACGCGTTTTAAGATTTTTAATTAATATATTTTTAAGTAATTGCAATATCGGAATAAATTATAGCCTATGTGTTATTCTGATCTGTAAGCTATAGTATTGTAAAGTTTCATTAAAATCCATTCAGTTGCTTTTGCGTGAAAAAGTAACAAACATCCATACAAACTTTCACATTTATAATATTAGTAAGGATATATATATATATATATACATATAAAATTAAAAATTGTAACAGTTGCATGATTCTACGAAGCATAAAAAGTACTTATATTCTTCTAATTAGCATTCCTTTCGCATTCCGTAGCTACTTTACTTCACGGATGTTTAAATTTGAAAAAAAAAAATATGAATTGGTATTTACACTTATATCTCGCATTACTTGTAAAACGCTGTATTCCCTTAAAACTCATTTACAAATTGTTAATATGAAAACTGCTTTTTTACAAAATTTTTAAACTCTTTGAATTTTGGAGATTTTGTTGGGTCTGAAAAACGAAGTTTGAGCATGAAATGATAGTGCTCAGCGTAACAGTTAGGTATAGTTTTTTTTAAATAGGCATTTTTGACACCAGCAAAATACACACAAGAGCCAAAACATTATGACCACCCCTACATTTTGCAATGAACTCGCCTGGATGACATGAAAGGCACGTGATCAGGTGAAAGTGGTATTTAACAGCTGCTGGAGAGTCTGAAGAATCATTCTCTCACTTACTTCTGTGTGTGATGGGAAAGGCTGCTGATCTAAGCGAATTTGATAGAGGGCAGATTGTAATGGCTCGAAGGCTTGGAACAAATATTTCCGAAACTGCCCGACTCGTGGGTTGTTCGTGATCTACAGTTGTTAGTACTTATGCAAAGTGGATGAATGACGGGGAAACCAGCAGTAGACGACATGGTGTTGGACGTCCACACGCTATCAAAGAAAAAGGTCGTCGGAGACTGTCTCGCATGGTGAAGCAAAACCGGAGCCTGAGAGTGGCTCAGCTGACAGCCCAATACAATGCAGGGCCAAGTAGAATAATATCGGAGCACACTGTTGGATATGGGGCTACGCAGCAAACGTCCTACTCGTGTGCCTTTGCTGACCAAGCATCATCGCCAACTGCGCATGCGCTGTGCCCGGGAACATCGCGACTGGTCCATGGATCAGTGGGAGAGAGTTGCCTGGTCAGATGAATCACGGTTTGTCATTCATCACGCCGATAGCCGTGTCAGGATACGCCATCTTCCAGGCAAACAGTTACTCCCTCAATGTACATTAGGTCATACACAGGCCGGTGGTGGTGGTGTTATGCTTTGGGGGACGTTTTCTTGGGCGTCTCTGGGACCCGTGGTTGTGGTAGAGCAGACAATGAATGCTACAGGGTATCTAAACATCATTGTGGACCAGTTGCACCCTTACATAGCCTCTGTTTTTCCAGCTGGAAATGAAATGTTCCAACAGGACAACACCCCGTGTCACAAGGCGAAAATTTTGTTGGAGTGGTTCCAGGAACATGATGCTGAATTCCAGTTAATCTCCTGGCCGCCTAACTCATTGGATCTCAATCCCAATGAACACATTTGTGATGTCATGGTACGGCAGCTCAGAATTCAAAGACCATTAATTCGCAATATCTCGGATTTGCGTGACAGTTGCTTAAACATCTGGTACAATCTGTCTCCGGCCATCTACCAAGGACATCCATGCCAAGGCGGGTTTAAGCTGTGTTGCGCGCCAAAGGTGGGCCAACTCGTTATTGACAGGTGGTCATAATGTTTTGGCTCTTGAGTGTATATTTCATTTAAGTTAAACAGTGTTTCAAATTTAAGTTGAGAAAAAATTAACCATAAAATATTGTAGCAATGATACCGCAACTCAAATATTTCTTCATAAGTTCATTAAAAACAACCAGAAATATAAAAATTATCACATAAAAGTTTTACGAAACAATCAGTTTAATGTATATATTTCAATGTACTCGAAAGTGAACACAGTACAATTTTTTGGTTGAATGATAAAAAGTATGCAGGATAATAAGTTAATGAACATTTAAACAAAAAACATTGAAGCTTGATGCATTAAAAACTAAGAAAAAGTTTCCTTTTGTTTTAAACTAAAAAAAAAAAAAAAATGAAAAAAAAACTGCTAATACTTGGAGAAATAATTCTAAATAATCACACATTATTTCTTCATATTCAGTTATTGAAGATTTAATGCGAAACCACTATGTCGATAGTAATAAAAAACGGGAGAGATAACAGGCAGATAATTTGTGAATTTAGTGCTAATTTTTAAACATATTTTCACTCTTACTTAGGTAATTGAAACATTAACTTTAGTAAATGAATATGAAATATGCAAGAGAAATCATCCAAATATTTACACTTTTTAAAAGACTGAGTTGACACTGAAGATTCAACTAATGTTTGATAAACGGCAAAATATTTAACACGATTTAAATTGTACTAAAATTAAAAGAACATTACATATATACAGTAACACATATCGTGCTTATAATGCAAAGGTAATAATGTTGTTGGATTAAGTGACTGTATCACATATTTAAATAACATATACTTTAATGATATTAAATATGAAAAAGTTAAGCAGTTTAAAGTAATCTATTAAGATAACTGGAACGTGATGGTGCTTCAAACTTTGTATTTTTTTATTTTACTTTTAAAAAATAGAGGGCACTTTGCCGCATCTATAGATGCATTATTTATGAGAATTCGATAAATAGAACGTTAGAAAATTGAATTTTAAAATTATAAACAAATGTGATTCAGGCATACTTTCTTTAAAATCCGTATTGATTTAGTAAGTATTGTAAAAAAACTAATTTTTCTATACAAAGAATGTAATTTTTCTATATTATGTGTTCAAATTTTTTGAAAATTCTACATTTTTTGTGCAAAATTTACATAAAATTTAAATGATTAGTTAAAAAAAATTAAAGTAAAATGTTATATTTTTAAATGTTAATTGCGTCTAGTTTTGCATTTATAAATACTCAGTATAGTTCTTAAATTTTAAATCAAGTGGATATTGTACAAAGTGGATCTTGGGATTATTCTAAATTAAATACTCAGCTTGTAAAATAGACATGGCGATTTTCCTAACTGCTTATTGCTAACATTTGAATGCTCATGAATAACTCTATATGTTTATTACTCTGTTGATTTTACTTTAAAATAAATTAATATTCATATGTATAAATTCAGAAATAGAGATTTTTTGTTATAATTTTTAAAAACAGAGTTCCATTTAAATTAGACTTTAAATTAACTTCTTAAATTGATCAAAGACATTTCCTTTGTGTATTCTTATAACAGTAAAATACGGCTAAGGAATTCTGTAATATCCTGTAATGATGATGTTCAAAGGTAAGTAAAAATACTAAAACTTATAGGCATAAAACTTTAGTATTTTAAACGGAAGGTATGAATCGTATCGTTGATAACACGTGGTGATGAAGTAGGGAAAAAGTAATTAAAAAGACATCAAATAATCTAGAATTTTAAACTTACAATTTAAAAACTGAGAAATGATACAAAATAATCCAATTAATAATGGTATGGCTTTATATTGTTTTAAAAAGTATTATTTTACAAGCCACAGATGAAAAAATCTTTATTTGCAATTTTCTCAAAATGTATTTTTTGGTGATTCCGGTACACTTTTCTCAAAATGTACTTTAGCAATAGTGCTGATATTTTGTAAACTATAAGATCCACAAATTTTCAACTAAGTGAATGAATTTTTTTCAAATAAACATCCACAAATTTTAGATATAGCACAATTTCTGCATAAAATTTAAAGGAAATTTGAGTCACTAAATTTAAGAACTTTTTAAATTTTTATAAATTTATATATATATGTATATATTGTAAAATTTCATTTCATTCAATTTATGGATTGTTATGCTTGCAAAAACTCTGGAAAACTTTATAGCTATATATGTAGTGGATTTTATGCAAAGTATACCTAAAGGTAAGAACATGCCTAGAAAATAAAAAAAATAGTTATTGATTAATTATTGCTCATACAGATTTATTTATAATTTAAACTGTAATTTTTTTACATTAACAGGTACATAAGGATACAGATAATTCAACTAAAAATTATATTTCCGTTGCTTTTAATTTAAGTAAGTGAGAACCATTAAAATTTGGTGCAAAAAAGTTCATTTTTCCTTGTCGCAGACGTCCCAGTTACCTTAAGTAAAATATGAACTGAAAATTTTCACATGCTCACACATAGATGTAAACGAATTAGTGTGAATAAAATTGATTTTTTTACTTGAGTATATTAGAGTGTGTGTAAAACAGCAGGATTTTTCACAAAAGTTTTGAGTAAATTCCAGAAAACAAACCAGCACGCTTTTGTTGTGAATCAAATTACTTGTTTTTCACTTAAGCTTTTTCAAATAAAAAAAAACAACTAGTGTAATCGAAATATCTAGAAAACAACATCCAATTTGTGATTATTATCCAAAAAAAAAAACCGTGGTGATCTTAGGAATAAAGCGTCTTTATTTGTTCATAGTAGGAAGAAAAATAAAATAAATTTCGAGAGAACTCTTTACCTCTACACTTTTTAACAAACAAAACTTATCTGGCTAGGTTGGTTTATTTTCACAATCAGTTAGGATATTGATTAAAGTTTTTCAATTCCATTTACACCCTTAAGATATATTAAGAACGAATTTTAAAGTAGGATGGGAAATATTTGAAATGCATATGTATATGTAGAGATCAATAGGGATATAATTGCCTATTTAAATACAATAAAGCTTTAAACTATTCAATACTCTCATTAAATTACAATTGCTAAATAAAGACTGCTTTTTTCTTTTTTCTTATTTTAAATAAAATGAAAGAATTGTGTTTGAAATTTATTATAATGCTTAATGTGTTCTTCTCTTAATCTTAAATTTTCCTTTTGTAAACAACAAAATGCAACATCATGTAAAAAAATGAGTTTATATGGTTATAATTTACATGGAAAAAATAAGGTATTTAAAGTCTATAGAATCCGTAATTACTTTAATTCCAAGTTTACGTATGATGTTGTTGCTAATGCCACCTGATCGGCATGAGTCAGATCGAGACATACGAAATTCATCATGGCAAAGGGCTGAATTGTACGCCTGTCGTTAGCCGTAACCTTGAGCACCATGCAAGTGACAGTACGTTTTGGTTCGCTTCCACCACAATTTTGAGGGAGAACACCCTGAGGGGTGGTCAGGGGCCTCTCACCTCCCTTCCCTGTCCACCAACCTCTCGAGAAGACTTGCGGTTCGACGGCTATTTAGAATACTCCGAAGCCGCAACGGCACTATACATTTACAAACATCCATGCCTCTTCCCGGATTCGAACCCAGGCCCTACGACACAGCAGCCAGCGCCGCTAAATACTATACCGGACGGGTGACGAAATTTGCGTATAAATAAGTCAATTGGTCTCCTCTTTATTGGCTACTTCATTAATCCTTTGTTAAAATGTCATAACGGGGAGCTTGACACTTGTTTTTCTAGAAACTTATTTGTAATTTCCTGAAGTCTAAAATATATTCACCATAATTAAAGCATAATGAAGAATTAAAACAAAGAAATTTAAATACTCATTTCATTGAAGCAGGTATAAATCATGACTGTTTTAAAAAATATACGGTATGATAAAATGTTATTACGCGATTAAAATATTCAAAACAAAATTACTCTTAAAGAAGTGAGAATTAATGTAACGACAAAATTAAATACAAGTGCACTCAAAATTAAATACAAGTATTTTTTCTACTTATTACTAAAGAATCATTAAGAATGGAACACGAAATAATTATAAAAGAAGATAGCAATTCAATATGAAGATATGATAATAGTAAGAAATGCTAAGAAATAAAGATCCTAGCTCAAGAGAATTGGAAGAATAAGGGAAATTTTTAAACGCATCCAATATTTATTTGACGTTGAAGAGAGATGGAATAAATCTTTTTTCCCGGAATTAAATCAATGCAACAAAATCTTATCTCTTTAATCAAAATATATTGAAAGAACACAAAATTTCATGAAAGAATGCAATTCGCACTGAAATTGATATAATATAACATCTATTTCGGAATTCTTTCGTTTTTTTGGAAAATAATATCGTCTTTTAGTAAAATGTCAATGTATTTGCCTCGAACATTCGATTTCTATCGCTGATATATATTTTTAATATTTTTCAGAGGATTATATATGAATTATTTATCTGAAAAAGTAATTTTTTTAGACTTCTGAATTTCTATTTTCTTATTTACTGGCTGGCGCGATTTCCAAGAAGAGATATATCAGACGAAACGAGATTATGCCATTCCTATTTATCATTCGTTAACTTCAGTAATAAAAGCAGAAATTTATACATAAGAAAGATAATACTTTAAAAATATCTTATTTATGAAAATTTCATAAAAATCCCTTTTGAAAACCATATTTAAAACCTCTGCAAGTACCTTTTATGGATAAATTTAGTACTCAATTTAGTATTTTAATTATATATATTTTTTGAACAAGATTTAAATATGAGGAATTTTGATATGACTAACTTATTGTTTTCCTTAACCTATTTCTAATTTTTAGTAAAAGTTTAAAAAGAAGTATTTCAAAGTTTTTAATTACAAAAGGCTTTATGAAAAAAATGCACTTTTAGTAAAATGTAGCTCGATATATGCAACATATTAAATAAATAAGTTTAATTCTGCTTTTTTATATAAAGTTTATGTTATCAAATTTTCATTTTTTAGATTCAAAGTTGCAAATGTTATTGATTAAATCTACATAAGCTAATGAATCTAAAAAGAAACCGACAGATATTCAAAACTTTTCGAGTGTATATATGAGAATGAAGCAAAAATTAAGGAAGACTGTTATATATATACTTTAAGGAAGTGACAAACAAAATATAATTAAAATTCTTTAGAAATCCTATTTGCGTAGAAAGATTTTATCTGTTTTACACTTTATATGCGTGATGGAAGGTATTTCCATATTAATTATTAAAATTATTTTATATCTCAGTGGTTGGAAATCATTTATATTGGGAAATCACATGTCAAAGTTCTTTTATATGCAAGAAGAAAAGAACTCATACATTTTGAATATTGAAAAATTGACATTTCTTCCTTCATGTCATATAGTGTGTTTTGTTCTTAAAACACAGTTCTGATTCTCATAAACCCAACTATTTTTTAAAGTGAATAAATAAATAAATTTAAAACAAGAAAAAAAGTATAGATGTAATGACAAAGGGGGGAAAGTTCGAAAATGAGTAAGATTGGTAATCCGGGAAAAACGGGAACGCGTGTGTCATCCATGTTTGTCAAAGATAACTAACACTAAGAGAGAGAGAAAAAAGGGACCATTTCAATTCATAAATATCGTACTCAAATAATGTAATGTTCTGAAGAGCGAAAATTATAAACAAAACATACTTCTATAACTTAAATTTAACAGTTTGACACATCTCTCTAAAGGGATGATATATTGATAAATTCCATTGTCAGCTTCAAGAAAGAAGATGTCTATAAACCAAGTTTTAATGTGTCTATGACAGTTGCAACAACCAACTAGCGGTTGTTGGTGTTTGGGGATTCCAGTAAAGATCCATAACAAGTTTTAAATTCAAGTCTAATTCTCCCTTTGATTTAATCCACACAATTAAAGGTAGGAAATGCACTTAGTACTTAATTAGAAGAGCAATCGCACTGCTTAAGGCTACTTAACATAGAAGTATAATTTACTCCACTTACTCTTGGATCACTCTGGACTTCTATGCTAGAATTCAACGTATTTATTTCTCTTAATTGTACGACCTCCGGTCCTAAATCTTAAGCATAATTTTATCATTTATCCTACAATCATCAATCATTGACCATCCAATGACTACCCGTCGACTAACAACGCGTGCCTAAATGTCAACCCTTAAATAGACAACTTATTTGTCTAAAAAAATAAAGTCTTCTTCTAGAGAAAATTTTAAGTAGAGCATACAGTTAAAAAGAATAATTTTACCCCAAGAGAATTAATAGAAGGTTCTCGGATAGACTCGTTACACAGTGCTTCTCTAACTTTCAATATTTGGGACACATTTTTCAATCATACTTTTCATCGCATCCTTCGCCATACATTAACAATGTATTGAATGCAATAATAGTGTACTTTGACGCTAAAGCTATAATACGACCTTAAGAAGTCTCAGGGGTGTTAATTTTGTCTCGAGGGGTGAAAATGTAAGCAATTTTCTCTCAAACAGGTATACTTCTTGTAAATTTAAATTAAATAATTCGAATCTTTTACATGTTATTTGCATAAGATTATGGTTTCAAAAAAGTACAAAATGTCTGAAATATAATCATAATTTAAAAGTTATAAGCATATGCAAATAAGAAATAATTTTGTAATAATTATTAAGTAATTTTTGCGTCAAGCCCGCTATTTTCTAAAATAGTAGCCTTTGATGCATAAAACTTTATAGAATTATAAAATGTATCATACTCTTTAAGCCCTAGTAAATTAAAAATAATATATACCATTTATATTTTAAAATATTAGAAAAATATTGAAATTTTTTTAAAAAAATTAAAAAATATAATTTTTTTATTTCTTTTAAAAATATAATTTATTCTTCTATTTATATGAATTTACTATGGTGTAATAAGGATACATTTAACTTTATAAATCAACTTATTGCTAGTAATTAAATCTAATACTTTTGAAAATAGCATGCGCACCGTAAAACTTAATTAATATTTCTTAAAAAAATATTTCTTATTTTCATATGCTTATAATTTTTCACATTATTATTATATTTTTAACATTTTACGCTTTTCTGAAGCCCCATTCCTTTATAAATAATGTGTAAAAGATTCGAATTATTTAATTTTAATTTCAAAGAGTTATATGTATTTGATAATTGTTTATATTTTCAGCCTTCCAGAAAAAGTTAACACCCCTGAGACCCCTTAATTATAAACTGATCAAATTATCAAGATAAGTATTAAGTAAGTTAAGCTTAAATAATAGGATAAACACTATGTAACTTTTCCTTTCTAATTTTTAAATTGGATCAGTGCAAAATAATTTTTAATTAAATTAAATAATTATTTCAAAGGCAAATTTGTAATAAATCACTCTAAGAATTTTTGGCGGGGGTGGCTGAGGAATTTTCTGCACTGAAAACAAAAGCACTTCGTATACTATTTCTATTTCCAACATTCTATCTTTGTGAAACCAGATTTTCTGTGGTGGCTGCTTTGAAGACAAAATATACACTGACAAAAAAATTCCTAATACCAAGAAAGACATGTATCAGATAAACGAAATTTGGTAGGCGTGTTTATACATCTGAAAGATGACATTGATTCAAATTTCGCACTTTGCTCTCAAGTGTGGCACTCGTAGCGCCACTCAGAACTTGCAAATCAGCTTTGGTTTAAATGAATGCTGTAAAGTCGGAAGGTTATTTTTCTGTAAAATTTAACATATTGAGTTGATGTTAGCCAAGAATGCCTTTACAAAGACGAAGAAATCATTGTCAACAGCTCACCGATTGAGAACGAGGTCGTGTAATAGGGCTACGAGAAGGTGGACTTCCTTTCCGTGTTATTGCAAAAAGACTTGGTAGGAATGTATTTACTGTGCATGATTGTTGGGAGCAGTGGTCAAGGGATGATACTGCCTCAACAAGATTGGGTTCCGGGCGGCCACGTGGCACTACTAAGAGGGAAGATCGACGCATTCGGCTTATGGCTGTGGCGTATCGTATTTCGTCTGCGGCAGAAATTCGAACTGCAGTTGGTTCACCTGTGACACAACTGTTAAGAATCTGTTACTTCAAGGAAAGCTCTTGTAGCGTGTACTCCCCTGACTCTAAACCATTGCCATTTGCGACACCAATGGTGTTAAGCCAGAACTCATTGAAGAACATAATGGAGATCTGTTGTGTTTTCTGATGAAAGCAGGTACTGTCTTGGTGCCAGTGGTGGCAGTGTGTTGGTCAAAAGGATGCCTGGGGAACGCCTGCAAACAAAACTATCTATGGCCTAGACACATACATGGTCATGGTCTGGGGAGAAATTTCCTATGATAGCAGGAGCCCTCTCGGGGTTATCCCAAACACACTGATTGCAAATTTGTGCGTCAGTCTGGTATAATTCAACCTATATTACTGCCATTCATGAACAGTATTCAAGAGGGAGTTTTTCAACAGGATAACGCGCTCACCCTCACACCACTGTTGTAACGCAACAAGCTCTACAGAGTATTAACATGTTACCTTGGCCTGTGAGATCCCCTGATCTGTGTGCGATTGAGCACGTATGGGATATCATTGGACGACAACTCCAGCCTCATCCACAGCCAGCACTGACCGTCCTAGTATTGACACAACAAGTACAACAAGCATGAAACTCCATACTAAAAAGTGACATTAGGCACCTGTATGAAACAATGCTTGCACGCTTCCAGGCTTGCATTCAAAATTCTGGAGGTTACATCGGCTATTAATGTAACCGCATTTAACTGGTGAAATGCGTTTTCTTGAGCTTAAATTAACCTGAATCTTGAAAATTTAATTAATTAAACATGTTAACCAGACAATTGCTTCCAAATTTTATTACTCTTTAATAATTTTTTCTTAGTGCTGAGATTCCCCCCCCCCCCGTCAGTGTAGTTCTCAGCTGAATATAGAAAAATAACTTACATTGTCAATTTCTAATATTAAACCTTCTTTTGAAAAACTTTGCTCTGCGAGACAAGCCCATAGGAGACAGCAATATTTAATAAGCTTGTGTTCTTAATTTAGTATTGATAAATTAATTATCAAATATTATGCTGTACTGATACATTTATAAGTATATTTTATCAATGTAAATGTGTATTTTAGTTTTTATTATGTCCGAATATATATATATTTCGTTTTGCTTCCTTTCAGAAAATTAATAATTTTTTAAAATAATCTTTTATTTTTGACTTTTGGATATGCTCGTCCCCCCCCCCGTTAGAGATACAATGCCTCTCCTAGAGGGGCATATCCCACAGTTAGAAAATTACTGGTCTATGTGTGAGTATCGAATATTACTATAAAATCCAATTAACTGATCTAGACTCTAGAGAAATATAGGTATAAAGCTACTTATCTTTAAGAGTACGGTGTATTTAGCTATTAATTCTTGTCATATTCACATCCCTGATATTTTTTAAGAGAGCATTGGTATGTAAGGGATTACTGGATTAATCAATTACCTTTGTATCTATAACTTTCTTTCACAAATATATGGTTGATAAATATGTAGTTTAACCTCATCATGAGGATTTGTCAATGATCTAACTTCCCATTTAGATGTGATTCAAGTCAGAAAAGAATACGTGAAACTACATTTCTTATCAGTACAGCAGATCCCTGTATCTATCATAGAAAAAACTGGAAAGGAATCATTATTAGAAATGATTTAGCCGTTACACTGATATTCTCCCTGAATAAGTAGTATAATACTACGAACCCAAAGATGGTTTCTTATATTTCGTGAAGAAAACATTTATCGCAATAGTTATAATAAGTTAGCACTGCAGAAATGTCAAGTTTCATTTCCTTTTTTCATATAGAATGCACGTTTCAAGCAAAACTTATACAATCATGTTTTAAACATTTTAAAGAATTTTCGTACATTTAACCTGAAAATACAGTCTAAATTGCTTCGTCGTCAGTAACACTAAATAAATGGATGTAAGCGTATTATACACATTTGATCAAATTAATATTATGACTGGATCGTAAAATACACTGCTGTGGCCACCGTAAATGCAACACCAAGAAAGACAAGAGATAGCACAACAAAATTTATTTTGTAGATAACATGTTGACCAAGTATCAAATGATTAAATTTATAGACTTCTGTGAAGTATGGTTACTGCCAGAATCAGTAGCCAGAGTAGCTGCCATTGTTGGAGATCACCGCTGCCCCACGCCTCGGCATTGATTTAAAGACACTTTAGATGGGTTCATGGGGTATAGCAGACCAAGCAGCTTCCACACGTTGCCAAAGTTGATCTGGTGTGGTAGCTGGGGGTGTAATCTGGATCAATCGTTGAGCAACCATTGACCACATATTTTCTATCGGTGAAAGATCCGGAGAGCGAGCCAGCCAGAGAAGCAATTAAATCTGGTGATTAACGAAGAACCTTTGGGTAATGCGTGCCACGTGTGGTCGCACATTATCCTGTTGAAATAAGGCTGTAGTCAAGTCCTGAAGGTAAGGAAGGACAACTGACTCCAACACCTCGGAGATGTAGCGCTGGCTGTTTAAAGTACCGGCAATGCGTACTAGAGGAGTGCGAGAGTGATATCCAATACCACCCTATACCATAATACCCGGTGCAGGACAAGTGTGGTGGTGCATAACGCAGCTCTTCAGCATCCTCTCTCCACGGTGTCTCCAGACTCGAATCCGACCATTGTGGTGTTGCAGACAGATGCGTGACTTGTCAGTAAAGACAACTTCATTCCGTTCTGCCGCCCACATCCTTCTTTCATCGTACCATTGGCGGCAGAGACGTCTGTGGTTCTGCGTTAAGGGTATACTTAGCAATGGGTGTCTTGCGGACAGACCACTCTGCTGTAAACCGCGTTGAATGGTACGCGTAGAGACTGAATGATGCGTTACAGACTCAATGTGCTGTGCTATGGTTCGTGAAGTGACTGAGCTATCCGTCATGCCATGCGCACAATATGCCTGTCCTCAATTAAAGTGGTGCACTGAGGTGGATGCGATCGACCACGTCGGTCCGTCGTACCCTCCTACATCCAACGGTCACATATCCGCATTACAGTTGTTTGGTTTCGTCCACCACGACTACCGATTTCCCTGAAAGATAATCCACAATCTCGGTAGGTCACCATCCTTCCTCTGCCGAACTCGGATACTTGATTAAAAGCTGATCGCTGTTTTTTGCGAGACATAACTGGTCGTTTTTTGAAAAAACCACAAGAAAAACACAATTGCCGAACTTGAAATCGTCAAAATCTCCAAGCCTTAAATAGCGCTTTGAGGTGGCACCACAGGCGTGCATGATGTGTGTCTGCGCTGAAATTCTAATCATTTGCATATCTCACCTCCACTAATGCATGTTGTAAATTTCATGTTATTTGCGTGCTTCCTTCAGGGTGTTGCATTTACGGTGGCCAGCAGTGTAGTTTTTGAATCACGGACTGTTCACATTAGCGTTACATTATGAAGCTACACAAAGGCTATTGTCAACGAATTTCGTATTTTCGAACTACTGTCAAGTGACGAAGACAACATTTGAAGTGGCATTCCAAGCACCTAATTTCTATACCACGCTGAAGGGGAAAATTTTTTAAAAATTAATTTAATATAAAAAATAACAAAATATTTTTAGGACTGAGAAAATTATAACATAGCTATATTGTTGGAAACTTTTAGTGAATGGAAAATGAATTGAAATTGCAGTTACATCAACTGATTCGGAAAATAAAATTTAAGAGATCATAGAATTATTATTTAACTGTTGGAAATATTTCTTTTTGACAGTGTCATTATATTTTTTAGATTACAAAACTGGATTCTGAATAATTTACTATTTTGTTTCATTTGAATATTTTACTTAAACTGTTTTTTTAATCTGGCTCTTAACATTTTTACAGTTATAGAACTGTGTAGCTGACACAAATTGTCAATGTAAACATTAGGTCATAGAAGTCAATGGAAAGATTAAAAACATTATCCGTAACTTCTTTGATTTCTTTCATAGAAATTATATCGATGAATGATTGCTTCTGATATTAAAGCTTCACAATTGTGACTGATCTATACGGTTACTTCTATTAACCTGTGGGGGAATTCTTTTGGGGCATCATTTTTTCAACCAACTTTCTCCGAAGACAGAAAGCGTGTGACTATGCAAATTAAGTTTAATATATATATTCTTTATTCGTGAGTTTGAATGTTAGTGAAGTGAGAATAGACTGGAAGTGAATTGAATTGAGAATAGATGAGAAGTGAGGTAAAGCGACAGTGAAACGTATACGTAAACAGTGTAGGAAGCGGGAAATAGGAATATTAAGAAAGTGCTTAGGTCAACTGTTGGAGCCATGTTAAAGTAAACGCAGGGATTAGAGGACCGCAAGAGTTCAGGTACTGTGATCTTTAATAAAGTAGAAGTTAGAGAGTTAAATTATTAGTACGGTCATTAATAAATAAGCTCTGTATAAAGTTATCTTAAGGGTAGATCTACCTGATTGAATATATTCTCCCCACGCCATCTCGTCTCACCTCCCTTCTCTGAGTGATCAAAGGTATCTTATTTAGAGTGTTATTTGTGTCTGAGTTGAGAATATAGTGATAAATATAAAATAATTGAAGTTTATCATGTCGTCTGATCCTTTAGTTCCTCCCACTCCTCTAGCCGGGTCACAGGGAAGAAGGGATGCAAATTCTTCATACAATGCTTAGGAGGAAATCTTCTAAAGATTATTTTACGAATTGAAAATTTTTTTTAATAATTGAGTCAAGTATTTGTGTATTGATCTGGTTATTAATAATATATAATCATAAGTGCTTTCAAATATTACAAGAATAATTCCCTAAATAAAATTAGTGAATAGAATACAGACTTCATTTTATAACTTGAATTATGAAATTAGGTTTTCCTGATCTGCTTCCTTTTTGATATTTTACTATAATTTTTATTGTTATACTTTAGAATGATTTAAATTAATTATATAAATCAAAATTACAAGAGAAAAATTAAATAAAAGAGATTTAACACTACAATTTTATAAACTCCATATAAATAAATCATTTATATATATTTAAATTCATTTCATTTTTAAATTATGTCTACATATTTTTGAAATGTGTCTAACATATTAACATTCCTTTAATGCGTCGTATCTGTTTGTTATTTTCTCCTGTGATGAAACACGCCTTATTACAATTCCAGCGGAGACTAGGAATTTTTTCGTCTAAAATTAATGAGAACCTCAGGCATCCGAATTTTTTTTTTTTTTTTGCTAAGGAGAGTCTTGTTCCGGATCAATTTTGCTGCAGAAGAAGAAACATTCCAAGCTGCTCAAGTTCCTGAAGTAGTTGAAACAATTAACTAGATTTGCCCCCGTTCTTTCCTCAATCGAAAGCTTCTATTGACATGGATACGTTCTTAGATATGTTGGATACTATCTGAGCTACCTACAGGTTGCCCTGGAAATGTTTCTAAGTCTATTTGATCGATATAATTACTATTTTTTCATTAACAGGTTTCTCAAGGACAAAATAGTACCACTAGTTCTTATGAGATAATTTGTTACATCTCCTCGAGTGTGTGTAAAAAAATTTATCTAGTGCGTAATTGTTTGATAAACTTAACCAATTGGTCTAGTATCTATAGTTTGCATTTAAATTTTTGTGAGTTAAAGACATTTAACGTTATAAAGTTAGACATACAATTTTCTTTAAAAGTAAATAAGTGTTTTGAGCAAATATATATTCTTGAATCCATTTCAGTGAACATAAGTGAAAGATGAATTGTGAATTGAAATATATGCATTACAATAAGCGGTTAAGTTACAGCTTAAGAAATGGTGTAAGAGTACAGATTCTTAAACTACCGAAAAAAAGTTACGAAATTCACCACCTCACCAGTGCTATTGTTTTTCCCACGGATGCGTGTTGTTACGCGGTTTATTGGGGGAAAAGAAAAGAGAGGTGCGTGTTTTACAACCTGAAAATTGTTTACTTTCTCTTTTAAAAAAGAAAGAAAAGAAAAGGATAAAATATAATTAAATGAAAATAAAAAAATTAATCTCTAGAGTTACAATTTAGTATTAAATAAATTACAATTTATCTGTTCTGTGATATATCCTGAAACATGGTAGAGAACACATAAATCAGAATCCCATTCAGTGCATTCGTACCCAAAATTAAAAAGCTCCTTTTACACACGGTAAGGAAAAATGACAGCAAAGGAAGAAAAGAAAAGAGCTCAATCAAGCGGGGGAACAAATTGTTCATAGCTATAAAATTTAAAAGGGTCGAATTTTTTTGTTGAAAATACTAAACAAGTTTAGAATTTTTTAGTTTTTGTTGCACCTGATTATGTGAATAAAAACATGTCGCAATAATATATGCATATCGCATGTATTATTATGAGTTGCTTATAAACATGATTTAACCGCGATATGAGGTGTATACTATGTTGAACAATGATGACCTATGTTGTTTGATGTTTAAAATTACTTTATTATTTTTAACAAAGGTACATAAAAAAATCTATATACTAATGAAAATTTCAACTGTATCCTCATGGCCCATTGATATTTTTATGATCTAACCAGTAAATCTAATAATCTCTTTATCAATCTGCATTAATTTAAAGATAAAAAAAAGTTGCTCTTTTCCTTTAAGTTTTGCTGAAAATAATGAGTCACTAACTCCATATGCTAACTGAACCCGATGGCATGGATTATATTATACAGGGTGTCCCAAAAATAGCACCGAAACTCTAACAGCTAGGTTCCTAGATGGAAGTACTTAAAAATGGCCGAGAAGCTGTGCCTGTACAATTTATACTTTTCGATAAATACGAAAAAACAAAGTATGACGTCACGGCCGGTGCAAGGAAAAAAATCATCGTATTGGACACATCAACGACAGTATTTTCAAATATTTATAAAAGCAGGTGTTCAAAATGTCGTCCGTGCATATCGAGGCTTTCTTGAGAGTACCGCGCCATGGATGTGTGCATACATTGCAGCAGCGCGATGTCCACCGTAGTACAAGCAGAATTCAGACGAGCAACTAAGTCCGTTTGTGTTATCACCTATACTTTGAGATGGCCCAAAAGGATAAAAACATCCAATGGTGTGAGATCTGGTGATCGTGGAAGCCATAAAACCAGAATCCCATTTCTGATCCAGTGGCCAGGATATGCCATATTCAACCAATCCCGTACCGCAAGCACTGAAATGCGCTGGAGCTCAAACAAGAACGATCATTCATTCCTCATCATTTACCGTAATTTTCTCGTACAGGTACAATTCTTTGACAAGGTAGATAAACATCAAGAAATTTGTTTGTTTTGTAATTTAAAAGATATTTTAAAAGGAAATTGGGGAACAATTTTATTTATCTAAGACATAGATCAGCGAAGCATTTATGACATTCTTATCACTACCCAATCCCCCAGACCTTACGATGAGGCTCAGATATTATATATATGTATATATATATTACAAAAATATACAAAAATTATTTATAAACCTAAGATAACTATAGTCATGATAGAATAAAGTCTTAGCCATATGTGTGTTCATCGTACGAATTTTCATTCTGAAATTCAACGATATTATTATCGACATTTTCACACATCCATTGTTTCTTAAAATCCGTGTGCAATGCCGCAAGGACTTGTTTTGAATCTTTCATTTTTAAGTGAAATGACAGGTGAATAAAAGTTCCAACAATAGCAGTCTTATGAAGGAGTTTTCTGTAAGACATAAGGCGTTATAAGAAATATATTATTCTTCCGCTCCAAAAAATATTGATTATATCAAAAGAAGCCTTGTGAATTACATGATTCTTGCAAATCTTCAAGTTTTCGGTGACTAAGAAATTTTCGATTAATTCTTTTTTGAGTAGGGAAGCGTTCGTTATCTAAAAGGAACACTTTTTATTGAAATCAGAGAAATTATTTCTATATATTAGAGAACACCAGTCAATTATTTTAACATTCATGCTTTCTCAAAATTTTTTGGATCACAATGTTCTTGTTTTATATTTGAAAATATTATGCAACCCTGAATTGAATGAGTACTCAATATGCTGAAAATCAAAGTTATGAATTTAATTTTGAAAATACGGAACAAAAAATAATTTAGTAATGTATCTGTCATTGATTTATTATCTTATAAACTCATTTACTCGCAGGATTTTATGTAGTTAGTAGATTTCGAATCGGGGGGAGAGTCTTGAGTGAGAATCCTAATTCAATCTAAGGGGGCGCGGGACATGAATTTTCGAAAAATTAGCGATTTTCACTTTTTTATATATTTTAAGAGTTCAAATATTTCTGCTTAAAATTAAATATGATATGAGGAAATACGATAATTAGAAGTATTTTTTTTAAATGAAACTACTCCTTGACATGACTTCGAATGAGCTCTGTTAGTAGCACCTATGTTTCCCCTTGCATAAGTTCCTGATGAGCGCAAATCCATATGATGTGGAAAAATTAGAGTGTATTGGGAATATTCAAAAATGCATGGGTATGCGTCTTTTGTTCAAATGAGTCAGTTAATAGCACCATATGGTCATTAATACCAAAATCTACATTTGTGGAATTAAAAACGCACAAGTTGAACTAGGATTCCATTAACACAATTGCCGAATATGTTTAACAGGTGCTTCCCTCACACTTCTAGAAAATTCCTTAACGGAGCTTATTTCCTTAAACATTTCATACCATCACCTTATTGATTTTGCACCAGAAGGTCTGCTAGCATAACCACATCGAAATTTCCGCAGAACATTAAAGAGCGATTTTATTTCGTGAAACCAAAGCACAAATAAGGCTTTCTCTTGATGCCTTTTTGGTCAAAAATGTCTTTCTAACAAATGTTAACCGAGTGAACGAAACTTCACACCATGTACTGCACAATAAAAAATAAATAAATAAAACGTAAATAATAATAAAAAAAACTTCTAAAACTGACTTATCTAACAAACAAAAGTTACACTATTATATTAAATGATTATTTTGTAATGATTTTTTATAATCTGGGCAAAAGTTTTGGTACGCTCTATATTTGATGGGCCACACAAGCACCTGTTTCAGTATCACTGATTTCTATTTCTAAGATCTTCGTATATTAACTCTTTTTATACTCAAGCTTGACTTGTGTGCATCTGAAATGGATTCCCGTGCCAAATGGAAAGCAATACACTCCTTCTGTTCTATGCTGGGATTATAGTTTGTAATAAAGTCTGTATTATTTTGCGATTGTGTTGTATGTTTTCTGTTCAGCTATCTCTCGTCTTTCGTATGTATCCCAGAATGAAATGCCCGACAACAACAACTCGCGTGCATACCAACCTCCTCTAACGATTAAAACCGCTTCATTAAGATTGATGTAAAACTGTTAACTCTGAATATTAATACATATGAAGGCTATAATGTTTTATTTTTTTCAAAACAACTTACAAGTTTAAGTCCATTTGAGTAAATTTTAGAAAAAAAATGCGTTTCATTACATTTAATAAATAAGTTTTGTTTCTTACGATAAGTTCAATTCAATAAAAAATTTCAAATCCCTAAAGAACATACATTACCTTACACTAATAGGCTATAGATACTGCACCAAATATATTCCGGGAATTGCAATTCGAAACTCTAATACCATTTCGTTTTTACAAAAATACTAAAAAAGAAGGATGGTTGATGCTCCTATAGAAAAGACACAAGAGCACATTCCCTCTGTCTGCTCAGAAAAATAAGCTGTTTAACACACATACAAGCAACTATTTCCGTTCAAAATATAAAAATAGCGGAAACGATACTCAAATCATTCTTTCATGTCATCATTTTCAGCTGAAAAGTAAGTTCGCGTGCTTCTTTATACAGAAAAGTTTTTGTATTTAATTCGTTATAAGATGTTTCTACTCTTACTAATTACGGAGAAAATAAACAACTGTAAATGCTCATGTTCTCACATTTATAATTTTTTAAATGAAATAAATAAATTTGAAACAACATCTGCTAATTGTTATTTACTAAACAACTGATGTGATTTTACAAATTAAATACATAAAAATAATAATCTTATTTAGTTTAAAGAGAAACTTTTTTTACCCTTGAAAATGTTTTCTCAGAGCTACAGTTTCTTTGAAAATAATTATTGAAAATATTTTCAGAAATAACAGCAAATCAGTCTTAATTCATAACTCATACTAATTTGACTGACGCAAAATGATGCAAATATAATGATATATATATATATATTTTATATATATATATATATTATATATATTATATATTATATTATATATATAATCAAAATTTCTCAACAAGAGAGAGATGAATTAACATGATTAATACTTAAAAGAATAGCAATTTTTAGATAACCAGACAACAGAATTTAAAAGGAGATATGAAAAATTGAAATAACAGAGTAAAATATAAAAATATAAAAGAATGGATGCTTCAGTATTATCAACATTGCTGACTTAGGACAGCTTGTATACAAAAAAATTTCTCTTAAAATATATATATATATAATATAGTTGGAATTTGAGATAAAAAAATCATGTTTGAAAGAAACTCGAAAGCTAAACTAAAAAATATCAAGCTTAATTTTCGCAAACCCTTTTCTTCTTTTTTGCATGCAGTATTGTACACTCTAACGTGAAATACAATATTTTTAAAAGTCATAATGTCTACACAAAATTTCATTTCAAATTTGAAATTCATCAGAATTTTAAACAATTTTTAACAAACCATTGGAAAATTCCAATTTTTCTAGCATCTGTCTGGAATTTTATCTAAAGATAATTTATAAAAACATTCAATGTTATTTAACATCAAAATACAGAGTAAATACTTCCGCAATTCAGAAAACCATTCCATTAAATCTATTCTTCTAGTGATCTCATTTTCTTCTAACACTAATGTTGCTAATTGTGAGTGTATATATTAATTTAAAGAAGATATATATAAAAACTCCTTTAAAATTTAAAGCCTTAGTATGAGTAAGAGATTAAACCCTGCTTCAGTTTATTTAGTATTTTTTGACTGTATTATCTAAAGTTAATACCGGTTGATTTAAAATTAGTGTGATCAATTTTAAAAGTGTATAACTATTTATGGTAAATTTAAATCGGTTGCTACCAGTTTTATTTTAAAAATGAAACATTTAAATTACCAGTCTAACCATTTTTATTAGTAGGAGTAAATTATGGTACCGAAATTAAATCCTCAAACCTGAAACAAAATTTTAAAGCTTTTGAAGGATGGTTGCTCAATTTCTGTTATAAATACAGCATTTAAAAATAATAAAAGACTTTTTTCTAATGGATTACTATCTAAACTTTTAGAAGAAAGAAAATTTGCAATCAATCAAAAGATCCAGGATAAAAATGTGGATGAAAGGAGTTCCATGAAAAAGAAGAAAAAAAAGAAACTGAAAAGATTTTTATCGCGCTGTAGAAAATCCTTTGACTCAAAGAACTTTAGCAAAGAAACTACAGGGATCGCAATCGTCAATTTGTCGTCAGATAAAGAAAATAGGCAGTAAAAAAGTAAATAAACCAGTCTGTCAAATCAAATCTCTGCAAAGACCGTAGAAAAACGAATCAAGCGTTCTTGCTCTCTGTATTTAATGTTACGCAAAGGTAGATACGAAACATGTATAACATCGGTTGAAGCACTGCTTCTTGTCATCCACAACTGACGAAATGAAGATAAAACATATTTCACATGAAAAGCGTAGCAAAGACGCAGCTGTTTTGTAAAAGGCAAGTTTGCCCTCAGATGTTATTGTATGGATGGGAATGTCTCTCAAGTCTTAAAAAAAATTTTTTGTTGAACCAAAGTGTAAAACTAATGCTGCATACTATCAGAAAATTTTTTTAAAGCACATGATTAAAGAAAAGGTAAACGTCTTTACTTTAGAGGAAAGTTTTTTTCACTAATATTCTGCACCAAGTCATACTATAAAATGGCTGAAAGAAAAAAAAATTCTTTTCTGAGAAATAGCTACCATCACCCCTTGCTGTACTCCTTGAGAATACTTTTTATGGGTATACTTAAAAAAATTAAATAAAAGTAATGAAATAGCACTTCAAGGGATTCAAAAAGCAATCAAAGACGCAGTTAGAAAAAAATCCCCCCAAAATGTTCGAAAAAGCTCCTTTGGCTTGGTTTAAGCATTTACGTGAAGTTTACTATGCTAAAGGAAGCCACATTGAAAAATTAAAATAAACAACTTTAGTCAATAAAAATTTATGATACTCTGAAAATGGTCACTTTATCTTTGAATCAACCGGTATAACCATCGCAAAGAAAATTACATTGATAAGATTTCTACAGTAAAATATTTTCGATTATGAGTATTTTATTATCAAGAGTCAGAAAATCTTTCAATTTGTTCGTCTTATGTTGCGACTACTTTGCAATATGCATAGTAATAATCCTAAATAACATCCTAGATGTTTCCCAAGTAGATGCGGTAGGTAAATGGATACGGTCGTGAACTGTGGTTGGGGCTGTTTCTGCCGAATTGTAAGTTCAAATTCAATTGCCACTACAGGCCCCTCGCGAAAGTGGCTCATGCAGGTCAAACATGTTGAAGCTCAAAGTCTTCACGTCAGCGGGTGTGGAAGTTTGGGAGTGGGGTACCATCTCAGGTGTCATCCTCATCATTTGAAAGTAGCTTAAAATTTCGAGGTTCAAAGTCCTTGTGTTGCTTCCGAGTGTAATGTTAGCAAAACAAAACAAGTTGCCATTCCAAAATATATAAGAATAATTCATTTGTATTTAAAGATGTTTATAGTGTAGAAATAGAAAACTGTTTGTGTTAGGAGCAAAATTTAAATCATTCAAGATGTATAGTAAGTTCTTTTATTGAATCCGTTGCGCACTGAGAGTTAACGAAAAACACGTGGTCAAAAAAGAGAAATATTAGTTCACTGGAAAAGTGTTTTTAAATTTTGATTTGTAGAATTTAATGAAATATAATGTTGAAATTTTACGGAAATTACTGTAAAATATCAGTATGGTAATTCTATGAAATATGAATATAAAATATAATGAAGTCTTTTAGAAAAAAAAAGATCCCCAGTAAAACACATTTAGAGATAATCCGGTTATCCCGAAAATTTCACATTCGAATTCCTTTATTTAACAAGACAAATGATTAAATTTTAAAGGACAATAAATGCTAACTCCGGTCATAGAGCAAGTTTATATCGAGTAACTAGAATTGTATTAAACAGGTAACAGTCCATGAAAGTTTTTCTTTTTTTTTTTTAGGTGTCGGTGTTGCTGTTCTCTGGAGATGCCATTAAGCCGTTACGACGCTATTAGTTTTTGCCATATAATCGGACGATTTCGAAAGTGGACTCATAATCGGGATGTTTGAAGCTGGCTGAATATACCGAGCAAGAGACTACAGTTGAACCGACTAATACTTCGGTGAAAAGGTGCTGGCAGCAATGGTATCTGCAACGGATTATTACGGAAGGAAGAATTGGGAAGTCAAGTTGCATTAATGTGAGGAAGATAGGATGATCGGGTGAAAGGGTCACATAATAATTCAGGGATGAATTCTTTTTTACTTTTGCAGCAAATGATATTCATATCCGTGTGTGGAAGGTGGAGTCAGCGGTCTCAATTAGGCTTTCATTCGTATAGGTGTATTGCTATTACTCCCGGCAATATGGCACTGAGGGCTACCTCTTATGACAGCAAATTGACAAGTCTTCCTGCATACAGTTTTTACAGTTTAATGATATTTTGATATCATGCTGAATTGATTGCGTTATTCTTTATTTCAAATGTCAAGTCCCATACGCTCGCATATCTATGAACTGCTGCTTCCGTACTGTTTTTTTCTTTTTTGGTTTAGAAAGGTCAATCGAACATAAAATGTATGGTAGGCTACAAATAAAGGTACTTCAAAATGTCACAAATATGGAACGACAATTTATAAGTACCATACCAGGCAGAATGTATCGCAAGAGGAAATTGAGATCCTTTACAACTCTATGTACCGACGTGTACAAGCATACATAGCCATTGGAGTGGGGGTCACCAATTACTGATTTTAGCATTCAGTGTGCAATTGCAAGTCACTGATGGGTTTGGATTTGTAATTACTTCAATGCCTGTTCATAGACTTTACACATGCCTAATTTAAATTATAAAAGTCTCTTTCTTAATAACGTTATGTTTTTGCAAGAGCACGTTTATATTAAAATATTATAAAGTAA
>BMAO01005788.1:0-39767 GCA_019973975.1 Trichonephila clavata
TCAAAACTACGACTGGGTTACCAATAGGCCTCGTGTTGCTTAACAGTGTGACGTTAATATCATTCTCACTCTCTAAGACTCTTCCAGTGTTTTTAATGCATTTTCTTCTATTCTGTACTCCATAGCATAAATTTTCGAAATTTATACTAATGCAAAAGGGAAAAAATAGGAATATACACACCTTCTGTGGAATTATTTGTCTAAAGGCAAATTTTCTTTTATATGAATGATTCCATGGCAGTGGTGGGAGCAACAGAGATCATTCCGCGACTTCGCTGTTTAGATAGAATTCGATCAATTCAAAGGACAGGAGTTCATTGTTTGCTTCAAAGATTCCTTGCGGCTTCGTAAAAAGAGGTTCAGTTCATTATATTAATGAAATCTTTTTGTGTATTAATATTGGAACTAATAATCGGATAGCTCTATCACCGGAGAGTAAGCACCTATTGCAGTGCTTATCAAACTTTCACTATTGGCAACCCAATTTTCAATCATAATTTTTATTGGCTCCCCCCTAATACAATAATAATGAATTGAATGCAATGATAATGCATTTGGCGCTAAAGCTGCAATATGAACTTAATTATAAGCCGAACAAATTAAGAAGATAAGTATTAAAAATTTTGTATTTGTTAATTTTAAATAATATATATTTTAAGCAAATTACTTTTAAGTAATAGGATAGTTATTATGTTATTTTTCTTCCTTTCGCTAATTTTTAAATTGAAGCAGATTGCAAAATGATATTAAAATTTTCTCTATCATCCATTTCTAAATGTAGAAATGTCATTAGAAAAATAGTCTATGGTCTATGTTGCCCTCTATCATATCCAACACATCCAGCATTCTCGCGAACTTCTGCGTGAGTTTGGGCAACTAACTTATCGGACGTCTGGGCAAAACATGTAAGAATGCTGTCCTTATAGAATTCCAGTTAGTCTTGGTCGAGTCGATACTTCTATAGCTACCGAATCTAATGCACATTTTATAATTTGCGCTTTAGTTGTAATCCACAGTATTACGGCAGTAGACTAACAAAAACATGGATAAATTTTAGTCAAAGTGAATATTTGACGATAAGACATCAACAAATGCACAGTTCCGAAAACTAAATCAAGTAAGTATTCTCAAAAATATTTAAATTTTCGATTTACCACTACTGAATTAAATGGAGAAGAAAAGCCCCTGTGAGTTATTTGTTCAAAAATATATTGGTAGAGCAGACAGTATGTAATAACCTTAACCTAATAAACTTAAATGATCTTTGGAAAAGCTTCATGGTGAGTACATTAACAAGCCTCGAGAGTTCTTTGAATTAAAATTAAAATCATATGAAAAAAAAGCATTTAAAAAAACGTTTTGTGAATGAAAAAGCTTTACTTGCATCTTACAAAGCATCATACAAAATAGCCAGTTGTAAAAGGCTTTACACTACTGGCGAAGATAGCTTATTTTGTCAGCAGCAATTAAGATCGTAGAAACCATGTTTGGAGACAATTTTGCCACAGTTGCAGTCTACGGACTGCAATTCTTTGGCAAAATCAACTGTAATTTTTTAAGTCTTAGAGAATTATTTGTTAAATAATGAAAAATAATGTAAAATCCCTATGAAGAATAATTGTGTTATTTTTTTAATATTAAAAGCGAGGAAACTTCAAAATGTCTTAACCCGGGAGCAGGGCGTACTCGATACTAACGTTAATAGTCACGCGGGGTGACTGAGTCACCTCAATCTTTTTTTTTTATAATTATATTTATTGTACACGATAAAAATCACAATTCTAGTGAATAATTTAACTAAGAGAAAGTAAACTTACCTACTTTCAATGACTTTTAAATTTTCCTTTGAATAACTTGAGAAAAAATCCAATAAAACTGAACAAAAACAAGATTGTAAAGAAACGTTTGCCACTTTAAAAAAGAGGGAAATATGTGACAAATACATTTTAGTTCCTCTGAAGACTGTCCTATAGGAAAATACCAAGGTCACTGGTAAAAAATAAAACAGTTTTCCCGGAATTAACGATTTCGTAAACCTGGGATTACCTTGCGCCTCGCGCAAACACTTCCGTGTTAAAAGTGTGTATTCAATATAAAAATATGGATGTTAGTTCTAAAAATTAACTACGTAGAACGTTTTTCATTATGCTTCTCATATGTTTCAGCATATTCATAAAAAATGTTTTAAGAAAAATAATCCTTCAATCATCTGTGCTTTTCGAAATATAAAACTCTTTGACATGGAATAAAGAGCAACAGAAATATATAATTTACAACTTCCCTAAATGACAGTGATGAATTTTTTTATTTTCCTATAATTTTTCTCTGAGTCTGGGTTTTGTTTTTCTCTGAAAGAGCAGTATTTTAGATTTAAAAAGAAAACGCAATAAAAAAAAATCTCATCGTGGAATTACAGCAAATCAAACAAAATGTTTTTTTTTATTTGGTTATAGGATCAAAGATAGCTTGAAGTAGAGATGACGTAATATTACCAGATTATTATATATATATATTATATATATATATATATATATATATAGTAGTGTGTGAATGTGTATTTTTTATCATGTCAGAAAATATTTTGTTTTCATTCATTCGTGTAAATTACTTTTTTTTTAACTTTTATTTTCGATATTCTAGTGCCCCCCTTGTAGAATTATCACGCCCCCTAGGGGAGCACCCCTCAGTTTGAGAAACGCTGGTCTATAAAACTCTCCAGAAAGCAGCAAAAGGGTTAAAAATTACTTAAATGTGAATCTTAAGAGAGTTTGAGCTATAAATATGGTGAGTCTAAAAATTGTACAGCATTTTTTCCTATTGTATTCAAATCTTTAAGAGCATTGTCTGAGAAACTATGTTTTTTGATTTTTGGCTTCCTGGTAAAGTTCATTAATGGATTTCTTTTTAAGATATTAAATTGAAATTTTCAAAAAATTTATTTAATTTTATCTGTATTATAGACTATAATCTAATTGCTGTGTATATATATGTGTGTATTTTATTGCACACACCACGCACAATTTGTGAGAAAATTACTTTTTTTTTAAAATTGAGTTCTTGCAAAAAAAACTGACATTTCAAATGTGTTACACATCTTTTGGCTCTAGGCACAGATAATGATGTTATTTATGTACAGTATAAATATTATTCGAATATATTAATTAGAATTTTCAACACAAGGTTTGCCGTAACTGCAATTTTTCACTTAAATTTCAATAAAAATTCCCAATGTATCCACAAATTATTTTTAATATTGTGGAAATTGTATTTGAATTTCTAGTTTTATGCACCATTTTTTAAAAAAAGTGTTTATTTTAGTTAAAAATTTATATGCTTCAATAAAGTGCTCCGAAGGTAACCAAATACTTTAAAATTTATAGCACTGTCTTTTTAAGTAATGTAGGTTGGATATGTGCAATTAATAATCAACTTTAAGAACAATAAATTATCATGGAGTATTATCAGAATTCAACTATGGACGACGGAATACTAACTGATATCACGAGGGGAATAACGCGTACAATCAAACTACACATTTAAATCTAAATCCACAAAAGTTACAGACCTGAAATCTTCTTCAGAAGGAACCTGGAACGAGTAGAATTTATGAAGTGGCTATAATCTAGGATATCTTCAATAACTTCTGAACCGCCTTAAGGAATCTTTTTCAATAATCTTCAAATTTCACTTCATTAAGCTAGCCGCTTAAAAACACCTTTTTAGGCAACCACTTAGTTTACCTTTCAATCCCAAACACTGAGTTCTACTCTATCAAACCGCTTAGTCATCCTTTTCTATTCATTTCATTTCTCCCTTTTATATCTCTTTCGAACTCGCTAAACCCGAAACTATCTTATTTACATAAGTCACACTTCCAGCTCTCAGTGGGGATTGGTCAAAATAAATACAATTTAAAAGAATGTCACAAGCCCTCTGTACTTAGGGTGTGGAGTAGTCCACACTGACGTCACACCCCGCCAGGAATGTCCGACTGAAGGACACACGAGAAATGAGGAAGACGGACGTTAGAGACGCTAAGCTCTAGACGTAGGAGGAAGACGTTCTCCTTTGGTGTTTAATATATTTTAAATATTTCATCCTTCATTTTGTTAAATAAAGCATTTATCATTATTAGGTTGTAGTCATTTCCCCATATTTTGGGGGCTCGACCTTTCTCTTGCATATTAAGGAAAATCTCTTCTAGACGAGAAATTTTTTTTTATAAGACGCGTTAATATTTTTTTTCTTCAATGGACGCTACAGTGCTAAAAGTGTAAAAACGACTTGTTGGACTTTCTTTTTATTGGATTCTTATAGTGCCTCAACCGGTTCTGGATTAGTGTACGGACTGCTCCCCAACCCCAGGTAGGCAAAATTTAATCAAACGTATTTTTTGTTTGTTTATTTTGGCTTTCAAATTACTGTATTTAGTAGTTTTAACTCAGAGTGTGATTGGGAAATTTTGATTACAACCTTGCACTGTCTATACATTTTCAAAGTGGTTAATTTTGTATATTAAGATGTCCTGTAAAAATATTAAATTAGGTGATATTCCTATAATTGCCAATTCGTTGAAATGTGGTACAACTCGTGCTGTAAAAACATTAAATTCTATATTAGGATTCACCGAATATGACCGTTCTTCGCGAAATAAAATAAGAAATTTTTCCACATTCCCTAAAGAGTTTAGAGTCGAAGAACACAAAGAAAAAATTTTAACCGAATTATCATTGCCTGATTTCATCTCAGTCGCTAATTTATTGCATTTAGACGTGGAAACAAATGAGCAAAATTTATGCAATAGTATATTTAAAGTTTGACGAACTTAGATGAATTCCTACTAACATTAAATAATTCAGAGACGTCCTTTTCTGAAAGCGAGAACGTAGTTTTTTCTGAGAATCAATCCACGTTTCAAAAACGAACATCAAAACTCTCGTTAGACAGGAATTTTTCAACACAGGGAACGGACCAACATCTGGGCAGCAACGCAACCCTACCCAGTGTTCAAGGTTATTCTTTCATGCCGGCACATCAAAACGTCTCATCTCTTTGTACACAAAATACTTTTCCTCCCCATTTAAACGATGCTTCCTTTACAGAGATGAATACCCAGTTTTGGACTTTATTGCGGGATATTTCAGCGACTAGTAGAAAATTTACTAGCGAAGATTTTTATTCTGTAAATAGTTTCTTTCGCGATATTGAAGAAAATTTTGATTTATTCCCAGCTATCAGTTCCTCTCAAAAATTAATTTTCGCAAAACGTCTAGTATGTGGAACTGCTAAATCATTTCTTTTTTCACAAAGAAATTTAAATACCTACGAGTCATTTAAAAAAGCTTTAATTGAAGAATTTTCGGATTCAGTTACTTCCATAGAGATTCACCGCGAATTAGAGTAAAGAAAAATGCTTAAAACCGAGACTTTAATGCAATATTTTAATTCCATGCGTTGAATTAGCAAATAGATGTGATTCAAAAATTGATGAAGCATCAATTATCCCGTACGTCATTAATGGAATTGATGGGCCTCGTTCAGATAAAATAATTCTATATGGTGCAACCTCATTTTCCGAATTTAAGCAGAAATTACGTACCTATGAAACAGTCATTAAAAACATGGGAATACATAACTCTAATTCACCGAATTTTCGTCATTCATATGAAAGCCGAGGACGCGATTCTAAACAACAAAACTTCCAAAGAAAACCCACAAAATTTAACGTTTCTGACGCAGCTAAAAATCCCCAACGTTGTTTTAATTGTAATGATATAGGTCACCTATCAAAATCTTGTCCTAATCATTCACGTGGTCCCAGATGCCTCTCGTGTAATCTTTATGGTCACAAATCATTTGAATGCCGACGAACTAATTTAAATAATAGTTCTACACCACCTTCTGGTGTAAATGCTGTGCATGAATTGCCTTCTCCTATAAATATGTGTAAAGACGTAACAATTTTTGGCCGTAAACTTAACGGATTAATAGACACATGCAGCAATTTAACACTATTAAGAAATTCTACTTACATAAATATAGATGCACCGCCACTGAAACAAACCAATACATTATTAACAGGTTTTGGTTTTTCGCGAATTAATGTGATAGGAACTTTTGATTCTGAAATTACTATCGACGATCAAATTTTTTCTGTTACTATTTCTGTTGTACCAAATTCTTGTACAAATTATGACCTCATAATAGGTTGTGACGTAATTAAACAAGCACATCTAAATATATCGCCCACAGGCGTAAAATTTTCACAAATTTTAAGATCCTCTGATAGTGTAGATGAAAATTTTATTATGACGATTTCCGACGATTCACCCACATTTGATATCGGTCCAAATGTTTCTCAGCATAATCGAACTGAAGTCGAACAACTGCTATCGACATACACGCCTAAAAAAACAAAAACTGTAAACATTGAGCTTGATATCGCTCTTACCGACGACGAACCGATATTTCATAAGCCCCGACGTTTGCCATTTGCAGAACGAGATATAGTGGACGAGCTCAAGTTGATGAATGGGTTGAAAATGGAATTGTTGAGCCATATTCATCTCCGTACGCTAGTCAAGTTGTGGTAGTAAAGAAAAAAGACGGGAAATAAAGAGTTTGCATTGATTATAGACGCTTAAATCGCAAACTTATTAAAGATAACTATCCTCTACCTTTAATTGACGATATTTTAGATTGTCTCCAAAATGCTAAAATATTTACTACTCTAGATCTAAAAAATGGATTTTTCCATGTTGCGGTAAATGAAAGAAGCCGTAAATTTACTAGTTTTGTTACTCACAATGGGCAGTATCAATTTAGACGAATGCCTTTTGGACTAAGTACTTGTCCTTCCAACTTTATGCGATACATAAATGCCCTTTTCCGACATCTGATTTCGAAAAGTATTGTTCTCCTATATATGGATGATGTTGTTATTCCCGCTGCTAATGAGTCCCAAGCCCTTGAATATCTAAAAAATGTTCTAGAGATAGCTTGTAATTACGGACTTGAAATAAATTTTAAAAAATGTCAATTTTTACAAAATAAAATTGAGTTTCTTGGCCATATTATAGAATACGGTAGATTGTTTCCTTCCCCTTCAAAAACTAAAGCTGTTATTAACTATCCAGATCTTAAAAATATTAAAGACGTTCGCCGATTTCTTGGTCTTACTGGCTATTTTAGAAAGTTTTTACCCTCATATTCGACTATAGAAAAACCTTTGAGTGACCTCCTTCGTAAGGACTTCCCTTTCCAATTTTATGCTGAACAGCAGGCAGCATTTCAAAAATTAAAATACTTACTTTCCCAACAACCCGTTCTAAGTATTTTTAATCAAAATTCTCCCACTGAGATTCACACTGACGCGTCAATTGACGGTTTGGGTGCAGTCCTACTCCAAAAATCCATACATGACAATCAGTTTCACCCTGTGTTTTACATGTCAAAAAAGACATCAGACAATGGAAAGAAAGTACACTAGTTTTGAACTAGAAGTCCTTGCAGTGGTCGAAGCACCTAAAAAGTTTCGCATCTATGTACTAGGAACATCATTCAAAATTATTACTGACTGTGACGCCCTCGTCAAAACACTAAGTAAAAAAAAGCTTAACCCCAGGATAGCCAGATGGGCACTTTATCTCCAAGAATTTAACTATACAATAGAACACCGTACAGGCTCAAAGATGGCTCACGTGGATGCTCTCAGTCGACCTCCACATTGTATGCTAATCCAAAATAGTATCCATCTTCAATTTCTCAAAGCACAACAGGCTGATGACCAAATAACAGCGATAAAGACGCTTCTAGAAACAACGCCGCATGATAACTATATCGTAAAAAACAAACTTCTGTACAAAACAGTCAATGGCACCGATTTACTAGTGGTACCTGACGAAATGCAGGCTAATATCATTAAAACTGCACATGAACGTGGCCATTTTGCTGTTCTACGCACACAAGATTTAATTAGCAAAGACTTTTACATCCCACGACTTAAAGACAAAGTTGAAAAATGCATTCAAAACTGTGTTACATGGATTCTCACAAACCGGAAACGTGGTAAACAAGACGACATGCTTAACCCGATAGAAAAGAATGACTTACCACTCCATACATTTCATCTAGATCATTTGGGTCCTCTAGCGACAACTTCTATGAAATACAAGCACGTTTTTGCAGTGATAGACGCATTCAGTAAATTTACATGGCTGTATCCCACTAGATCTATGGACGCTGCAGAAGTCATAAAACGATTAGAAAACCAACGACATGTCTTCGGAAACCCCGCTAGGATTATCACTGATAAAGGATCCGCATTTACTTCCTCCGCATTTGAAGATTACTGTAATAAGCAAACCATCCTTCATATCTCCATTACAACTGGTCTCCCAAGATCTAATAGCCAAATTGAAAAACAAAATTCCACCATCATTGCTGTGCTGTCAAAACTTTCTGTCGACGATCCTGAGAAATGGTACTCTCACGTACCCCACCTGCAAGAAATCATGAACTCAACTTTTCAAAGAAGCATCAAGATGACTCCATTTGAACTCCTTTTCGGGACCAAGATGAAGTCTTGCCAGGACATTGAGATAGTCCAACTTCTTAACGATGAGATTACAGCTCAATTCCAAGAACAACGTGATGCTCTCCGTCAAGATGCCAAAAAGCAAATCTACAAAGTTCAAGATGAGAATCGCCGCACGTACAATCTCCGGCGCAGACAAGCTCATAAATATCAACTACACGACCTAGTAGCAATTAAACGCACTCAGTTTGGTCCAGGCTTGAAACTTAAGCAAAAATACCTCGGACCATACAAAGTTACAAAAGTCAAGCACAATGACACTTATGACGCAGAAAAGTGTGATTTCGTCGACGGACCATCAAAAACGTCTACTTGTGCAGAATTCATGAAACTCTGGCCAAACCAAATTAACTCTACATGATTTCTCCATTAAAAACTGTTCACAATTTTTCTTCCTGTGAAAGACTTTCGTTATAGACATTATCAACAGACTTTTTATTTATTTATTTATTTTTGCTCCCATTTTTATTTGAATGACTCTAATATTTTTTTATTTCATTTTAGTACAAATTTAAGTATTTAGAAGTACGAGTATCTTGCTTGAATATGTTCCTGTGTTCCTTATTCTAGATTCTTATTTTAGCCTTGATCTTATTTGTATCGTTAGCATAATTTGTTTTAGCCCAGTGGTAATGTATGAAATTTTTCCTATTTATCAATTATTACTTTAAATTTGCTCATTTTTCAGTATTTTTGTAATTTTTCTTTGATGATATTTTGTGTTGTGTATAATTCTTTTATCTACTGTGTAACTGTGTATATTTTAAATATTTTATTACTATATATATATGTACCATTTTATCATTGTAAATAATCAGGCGAGGTCGCCTTCCCGGTCATGATGGCCGATCTTAGGGGGGCGGGGTAGTCCACACTGACGTCACCCCCCCCCCAGGAATGTCCGACTGAAGGACACACGGGAAATGAGGCAGACGGACGTTAGAGACGCTAAGCTCTAGACGTAGGAGGAAGACGTTCTCCTTTGGTGTTTAATATATTTTAAATATTTCATCCTTCATTTTGTTAAATAAAGCATTTATGATTATTAGGTTGTAGTCATTTTCCCATACTCTTATGTTTTATGTTGATGAAATACAAATTAATGATTAATTAAATTGTATGTTGTATGTTCCTGTATGTATGTTGGGCTTAATAACAAAAAGTATTAAAAAAATGCATCTGGAAAGTTTCGTAGGCAATGGACGTTGTTCCCTAGTAGTAGTGACGTCACAAATCAGTGCCGAGAACTTGTGTATATCTAGGAGGTGTTGTCACAGGCCAGGTTAGTTTTAACAGCACATGCGCAGTAAGCGATTTTTCGAGTGTTTACAGTTTTGCTTAAGTTTTGAAGTGGCTCGAGCTCAGATTTCTTTCAACTTTTGCTATAAATACTGTTAAAAATTTTCCTCAATTTCGCAGCTACATTATTTAGAAAAAATGGGAAACCAGAAGATATTAATAAAAATAAATAATGTATTTGAAGAAATAGACGAACACAAGTTTCACAAAACATTATGTTAATCTTATAATTATTTATTTTTCTTATGATTATTTATTTCAAATTAATAGAAATTTTTATTGAAGTGATGCTAAACAAAAAGTTCGAATATATAATTATCTTTTTGTTGGCTGTGAGATTTAAATGGGTAAGATGCTTTCATTTCCTATTATTAATGATTTGAGACATTTGGGGTTCTACGCTTTTGAGGTACTATCTAGAGACATTTCCTTAATCTGATACTAAATTTGGTGTCTAGTTTTCTTATAGTCAATAGTAATTATAAACTAGCATTGCCTGAAGTAATTTCTAATTATCTACATAAATAGTGATTTGTTGATAGATGTTGAAGATTAAATAAACACCAAATGTTTACATTCTACCCTGGATATTCTGATCAATATTTGTTACGAGGCACTTACTCCCCTCCAAGTATTGTTTATATCAGTATTTTCAACAACAATGCAGCTTGTCTTTCCTTAAAAGCAAACTTTTTGCATAAAGACTACCATCTACTTGGAGATAAAGATCTCTTTTCCAAATCCTTAATCCTGGGCACAACGCGCACCTCTATTTTCAAGCTGAATTTTTTAATCTTCACCGCATAACACCCTTTTTTACGAAAAAATCTGAAATAATAGTGTGCATTGCTTTTGTGCTTTTAAGTCATTTGTTCGAGTTAATTTTCGAAACTTTAGAAAAAAAATAGCATACTTCTAGAATTTTTTTAGTTCATAAGACATTTTTTCTTAATAAACAGTATTTCAATACATACAGAAGTGAACAAACTTTTTTATACTCATCTCTTTTGTTATTTTAAAAGTTATCGTGTTTGTACCCAGTGTATTACGCGAACCGTTAAGTTTCGATCTCATATGTTGCGTTAAATTTGTGCGTTATACGCCAGATGTTATGATATATATATAATATTCATTATTACATCTATACAAATAAATAAAATTCAAGTGTCTGTTTGTAATTTCAAGTTAACACCTTTTCACTAAATGAATTTAAAAGTGTATGCGGTACTTATATAAAAACAATTATTTTTCTTGAATTTTTGTCTCTCTGTCTGCTTATCCCGGCTAATCTCCGAAACGCACGCGCGCAGCTGGACCGATTTAAAAAATTATTTCACCAATGGAAAGCTACACTATCAGCGAGTAACATACGGTATATTTTATCCCAGTATTTCTACGGGAACTGGAACTATGCGAGTAAAACCATGGAGCGTTGCTTAATACCCGCCAAGTTGGCGCAAGATTATGCATTTTGTCAATTCCGGAAATTTTAATAAAAATGTAACCACATTTGTAACAAATAACTGAAACATAGTGTAATTCAATATCATTACAAAAGGCAATTTTTTAAATGGTTTTCATTAAATGTCAAACGTTTGTTACGTTACGCTTAATAAAAGTCAAACCCAAACTTAGAAAAATTTAGCCAAGTTGACTAAGAAATTCTCTATTCCGACAATCCCAGAATTTTAATGTGAATTTTCTCCCACTTTTTAAAGAGAGAAAAAAATAAAGTTTTAGCAAATTGAGTGATATTGAAAGCTCTATGGTAATATTAAATGTCAGTCTCATAAAAAGTTTGGATTTATCGAATATTTAATGTTTTGAATTTTTTTAACCTAATACCAATATTAGGCCATATTTTGCACAAATTTTTCACTCATACTGAAACTAGATATTTTATATGGAGGTATTACTATGAAGATATATATACTAGATATAACTAAGGAGGAAGCTATACAATATCAATCACCGAATAAAATTAGGGATCTTTACGCAATACTTATATCAACTTGCAGTTTTTCTAATCCTCAAACCCTTTGGAATAAGTACAAAGAGTAGATGGCGGAATATATTTTGCTACCACTGCAGCAAGTACAAGCAGATATGCCTTTCAATGAACACATCTACAACGAAACACTAATCATAATTGAAAATAAGGTTTTCGCAATGGTTGGGAAGAAACTACATGATTTTGGAATGATTAGTCCGTGACAAGTCGATGGAAATGACTTTGATAATGAAATTGCTCAAGAATTAGACTACTATTTTATAGCATTGCAACATCAATTGAAAGAATTAATTCGTCATTTAACTCCAGAGCTAAATCATGTTTTCCATCAAGTGTTACGTAAAACAGAGTCCGGCAGTGGTGCACTCTTTTTTTTCCGACGCCAATGGAGGAACCAGAAAAACGCTTTTGCTGAACTTATTATTCATGTACCTCAAAAAAAAAACAGCAGTTGGTCCTTCGTTACAGCCGCGACAGTACAGACCGGCTGCACATTCCGTTTTAAAATTCCCGTTGAATATTGCACAGGAAGATTCACCCATCTCCAATTTCAGCAAAAATAGCTCTCGAGGCAGGATGCTCCGACTATGTATATTTTTATTATGGGATAAAAAAAAGATGCCTCACAAGAAAGCTATAGAATTGTTAAATCGGACTCTTCCCGATTTACGAGATAGTACACATATTATGGGAGAAATGGTAGTTTATATATATATATATATATATATATATATAAAGGAGAAAAGCGACTCACTCACTGACTGACTGACTGACTGACTGACTGACTGACTAATCACGAAATCTCTGGAACTATTCAACCTACAGACTTGAAATTTGGTAGACATGTTCCTTTGATAGAGTAGACATCAGCTAAGAAAGGATTTTCCGAAATTCGAAACGTAAGGGGCGTTACGGGGGTTAAGGGCTTTAATAATAATTGTTTCCGTGTTTAAACTACTTGATGTACAATCTTGAAATTAGGTAAGAGGATTCCTTTCAGAGAGTAGAGATCCGCTACAAAATGAGTTTGCTGAAAATCGACCCCCAAGTGGCGTTGCAGGGGCTTAGGGGGCGTTATAGATAATTATTTCCATTTTTAAACTATTTGATGCACTGTCTTTAAATTTGATATATAGTTTCCTTTCGTAGAATGATGATCAGTTACAAAACGGGTTTTGTGAAAACAGACTTATAAGTGGCGTTGCGGGGGATTAAGGGGCGTAATAGATAAATATATCCGTTTTTAAACTACTTCACCTACCTGCTTGAAAATTGGTAGGTAAGTTTCTTTCCTGGAGTAAATATCCGCTACAAAATGGGTTTTGAGAAAATTGACCCCCAAGGGGTGTTGCGGGGGCGGGGGGTTTAAGGGGCGTTATAAATTCCTATTTTTAAGTTATTAGACGTACAGTCTTGAAACTTAGTAAGCAGATTCCTCTCATAGGGTAGAGATACGCTAAAAATGGGTTTCGTGAAAATTGCCCCCAAGTGGCGTTGAGGGGACTTAAGGGGCATTATAGATAATTATTTCCATTTTTAAACTATTAGACGCACAGTCTTTATATTTGATAAAAGATTTCTTTCATAGAGTAGAGATCAGCTATAAGAAAGTTTTGTGAAAACAGACCTCTAAGTGGCGTTGCAGGGGAATAAGTGGCGTAAGAGATAAATATTTTCGTTTTTAAACTATTTGACCTACCTGCTTGAAAATTCGTAGGAATGTTTCTTTCATGGAGTAAATATCCGCTACAAAACGGGTTTGGAGAAAAATTGACCCCCAAGGGGTGTTGCGGGGGGTTAAGGGCAGATATAAATAATTATTTCTTTTTTTTAAACTATTAGACTCACAGTCTTGAAATTTGGTTAGCAGATTCCTCTCATAGGATAGAAATACACTGCAAAATGTGTTTTGTGAAAATCGACCCTAGGTGGTGTTGCGGGGGTTCAAGGGCGTTATTGATAAATTTTTTTGCATTTTTAATTAATTGGACGCACAGTCTTCAAATTTTGCTAAGCAGATTCCTTTCATAGAGTGTAATTCCCCTACAAAATGGGTTTTGTGAAAACAGACCCAGAAGTGGCGTTGCGGGGGCTCAAGTGGCGTTATGGACAATTATCCCCATTTTTAAACTATTAGACGTACAGTCTTGAAATTTGATAAGCAGATTCCTTTCGTAAAGTAGAGAACCGCTACAAAATGGGTTTCGCGAATATCAACTACCAAGTTTAATTTCGGGAGATTAAGAGGCGTAATCGATAAATATTTCCATTTTTAAACTACTTGATCATCCTTCTTGAAAATTGGTAGGCATGTTCCTTTCATGAAATAGAGTTCCTCTAACAAAGAGTAAGATGAAAATTGACCCCAAAGATGTTTGCGTGGGGTCAAGAGGAGTTACAGAAAAAAATTCCTGTTTTTAATTGTTAGACCCATATACTTGAAATTTGTTAAGCATGTTTCTTTTGTTGAATAGGGATCCACTAAGAATAAATTTTAAGTAAATCAAGTTCTGGGGGGTTGCAGGGGGTTTACTGGGACGTATTGACAAAAAAAAATTACTTTTTTTCGAGCTACAAGGACTATAATAATGAAATTTGGTTTGCATTTTTCTTTTGTTGAATTGAAATCCGCTAAGAGCGGTAATTTTGGAAAACGGCTCTCAACGGGATTACGGGGATATTTATAGTAAAACTTTTGCTTTTTTCTGTTAGATTTAGACTTTGAAATTTGGCTTGCATGTTCAATTTACGGAGTAGAGATCCACCGAAAATTGGTTTTGCGGGAATCCATTTGGTCTTTGAATTACGAAAGAGCAAACATCATTCTATGCTTCAATTTTAGAGATTTTTAGAAATACAAATTAGATGAGTTCTGCCCTTTTTTTTATCAACAGGTGACAGTTTACAGGTATAAGTATATTTTTCAATTCAATCGAATTCTTAATGCTAGGACTTAGATATCAATAATTTATACTTATATATAAGCAGTAAAAATTTATAAAACATCATGAAATACCCAGCGAAGCGGGCGGGTAACAACTAGCCTATATATACCTATATCAATGATTAGTGATTTCTAATTCTACCTGTAATTCAGAGGGTTACATCGGCAGATGAAATCAGAGCCTGTGTTAAATCATCAAACATAGGCAGGTTGAAAATTCAATCAAAAGGAATATGAGGTTCATTTCATAATGGCATGAATCAGAACATTATGCAGAAGCAATTGAAAATCCTTTGGACATGAATCTATTTAGGTTATATTTTACTTTCTGAATTTTTGTAATTTAGTAGAAATGATGTAAGATCTTATTTAACAAATTTACCCGGGCTTGTAAATTTAAAGTGTGATCAGTGGTTGTCCAAGATCAATGTTGGCGCCTAATAACTAACTTGTCAAAAACATAAAATTTAAACACATGCTGGGAAGGAATGAAGATATTTATCAATGGAATACAATCACAGATGAAACTAGAAATTGCTATATTCCGCAGGTTCTTAAATTCGTTTGAACAGATTATGTACCCTCACATGTTCCATTAAAATTAAATGTACCAGTTATTGTATACAAAATCTCATTACCCTTTGACATTATAAAAGGAACAGGGCTGGATCTAAAATGATGCATAATAGACTTGAATTTGCCAATATTTTAACAGATTAATCAGCAGAAAGGAAAGTATTATCTACTAGAGATTCAACTATGCCACTATTACCGTTTTAATTCAAATGAGTTAAATTTCCAATCAAACTCAGTTTTACTGTTGCTATGAACAAAGCGCAAGGGCAAACATTGCCGTTAGCATAGGTGTATTTGGAAAAGCAATGCTTTTCTCATCGACAATTATATGTAACCTGTTCATGTATATCCAATACCCGAAATCTTCACATATGTACAACTGTCGGAATAGCATATAATACAGTAGCTGTTTTAGCTCTTTTATAGAAGAATGATATATTAAACGTAAATACTTCAGCTTTTAAGAAATATTAGTAGTTTAAATTATTGATATTTTGTTGTTAATTATTATAATAAAGAATTTTTCAGAATTTTTTAAATTAAGCCCAATTTTAGAATTTTTAAATTTTAATTGTACCATTCACAAGCAATAAAAAATTATATTATTTTAATTACTTTCTAGTGATTATTATAATGACTGACAGAGTTACTTAAAGATATCAACGCAAGCGAAGCAGTGGGTATTGGCTTTTTTATTGAATTTTAGCCATGCATATCAACATTTCATTTTTTTTCTCCAAAACTAATTAAGTTATTGTAAATCGATCCCTAGGGTTGTTTAGAACATCCTTAAGAATATTAAAAAAATTTTCAAATAAAAAAATTAATAATTATAAAAGAAGTAAAATTTTAAAATTTTCCAAATTTTGTTCAAAATAATCGTAGAAATAAAATTTGAAATTTTTTATCAAGTATCATTTTTTTAATAGAAACATTATATGAAATGCTAAAATATAATTTTTAAATTTTCTTAAAAAATTTCTTCAAAGGGTCCCAGATCTTCTTAATTTAAATATTGCTTCTGGTAGGGCAATGGGGATGACTAGGTATGGTACAACCATTCATGCGATGCTTTCACAAATCATAAATCATATATCTACCAACGTTCACGTATTATACTTTAGTTGCCACAAGCATCTTGGCACAGTGATTAATAATGGCGAGAGTATTAATGTAATTAATACTCAAAGTGATATTAATAGTGAAGTAAACCAACCTTCTTAACAATGTACTCTTATACTACGAGTAACATATATTTATATAACATAATAACATAATTGATGTATATATATATGTATATATATATATTATTCTATGAATCAATATCAAAATATAATTAGAATAGAGAAAATGCATGCATATTTTCAGTATTATATGAGATCCATTTATTCAACCTGTTTGCCTACTATGTAATCAAAGACATCCGAACTTACGGAGTAAACTCCAGTCGTGCGTCGGAGCCGCACACACAAGATCATTTTCTCACTGGTGATTCGATGACAAGGTGATATGAAACCAGTAAAAAATGTTAATATTGTTTCTTCATTCCATTTTGGTCGTTTATTGGTCGTCAGTTTCATGTCTCCCCCCCCCAAGGGAATTTTTTCAAAGATTCTCTCTCTATATATATAGGGGAAGGTTGGCGCCTTCAAACTAGTTTAACCCCACTTATTCGGTCCTAAGTCCGAAATTGCATTTTGACTCGCTAGGTTCTTATTTGTATTTCATTAGATTTGATCTTAATTTTTTTCCCCCTGTTATGTTCTATATTTTATATAAATTTCTTCCATATATATATATATATATATATACACTCAAGAGCCAAAACATTATGACCACCTGTCAATAACAAGTTGGCTAACCTTTGACGTGCAACACAGCTTCAACCCGCCTTGGCAGGGATGCCACAAGTCCTTGAGAGATGGCCGGAGACAGATTGTACCAGATGTTTAAGCAACGGTCACGCAAATCCGAGATATTGTGAATTGACTGTCTTTAAACTCTGAGCTGCCGTCCCATGACACCTCAAATGTGTTCTATCGGATTGAGATCCGGTGAGTCAGGTGGCCAGGACATTAACTGGAATTCAGCATCATGTTCCTGGAACTACTCCAACACAGTTTTAGCCTTATGACACGGGGCGTTGTCCTGTTGGAACATTCCATTTCCAGCTGGAAAAACAGAGGCCATGTAAGGGTGCAACTGGTCCGCAATGATATGCAGATACCCTGTAGCATTTATGGTCTCCTCTGCCACAACCACGGGTCCCAGAGACGCCCAAGAGAACGTCCCCCAAAGGATAATACTGCCACCACCGGCCTGTGTACGACCTACTATACATTGAGGGAGCAACTGTTCGCCTGGAAGACGGCGTATCCTGACACGGCCATCGGCGTGATGAATGACAAATCGTGATTCATCTGACCAGGCAACTCTCTTCCATTGATTCATTTACCAGTCAAGATGTTCGCGGGCCCAGCGCAGACGCAGTTGGCGATGACGCTTGGTCAGCAAAGGCACACGAGGGGGACATTTGCTGCGTAGCCCATATCCAACAGTGTTCTCTGAACAGTGTGATCTTATACTATTCTACTTGGCCCTGCATTGTATTGGGCTGTCAGCTGAGCCACTGTCTGGCTCCGGTTTTGCTTCTCCAAGCGAGACAGTCTCCGACGACTTTTTTCATTGATAGCGTGTGGACGTCCAACACCATGTCGTTTACTGCTGGTTTCACCGTCATTCATCCACTTTGCATAAGTACTAACAACTGTAGGTCGTGAACAGCCCAGGAGTCGTGCAGTTTCGGAAATACTTGTTCCGATCCTTCGAGCCATTACAATCTGCCCTCTTTCAAAGTCGCTTAGATCCGCAGCCTTTCCCATCACGCACAGAAGTAAGTGAAAGAATGATTCTTCAGACTCTCCAGCAGCAGTTAAATACCACTTCCGCCTGATCACGTGCCTTCCACGTCATTCAGGTGAGTTCATTGCAAAATGTAGGGGTGGTCGTAATATTTTGTCTCTTGAGTGTATATTGAAATTTCGTGAGCGCATCTCGTGTATAGCCCATACACAAAATTTCATTGCATTCCGTTCACCCGTTTACTCTGTAGGAGGCCGTTTATAGAGGAAGTTTAATTATAACCACCTGGTATATTAACAACCATTTTTATTTTAAAAAAAATATTTAAAGCCTTTCAGACGTTCGTGAAATCAAGATAATTGGAAGATGGAGGATTTTTTCATTTTTAACCTCTGATATATTTGAAACAAAAATAATTTATTTAGAAAAAATTAGGCCCTATCCGACATTCTTATGAATCAGGAGGCTATCGTTTACCAGGCCTAAATGGTCAGTTGATCAAATTATTTTATAATTCCTGTCTGCTTCAACCAATAATGAAATTTTTAAAAAAATACCAATAAAAACTTGATTCTTAAAGTTTTCTTTCATCGAAGTATGTGTTTAATAATATATCTTCTCTTTGTGGTTAAAACTACTCTTCCCTAAACTTTGCAGGTGATAAATATGTCGCAATTGAAAGCTCTCAAGTGGATTGGATGGCGTATATAATCTATAATCTTTCTTTACACTTGGTGTTAAGAATAGTTGACTCCTTTCGCCGTCCAGAGATGGCGCCACGAACTTAACTTCGTTTTCCGGAAGTCGATGTGAGTTCGGCGGGAAAATGACATTCCATTCGGATGATTCGGTTGTACTGGTCGCCATTCTTGTGATTATGTTTTAGTGAAATGTTTTTTTCTTTTATCGTACATGTAAAGGCATGAGTGTGTGTGTGAAGTAAATATATACATGAAAAGTCGACTTGTGAAATCAATGGTGTTCAGTAATAATCTTCATTTATATATATTGCATTATTAAGCTTTCGAAATACTTCCACAGTGTTCCTATGCCCAGCATGAAAAATGGCGGTAAGTCAAAATCCGTTCGTTATACAATTCATGATTGCATTCTACATCAAACTCAAAATCTAAAGTCTCATTCTCATTCATAACATGTGGTCCGTCGAACCGGAGTTATTGATGTGATTTATTCTTTGTTATTTTAATATTATTCGTTTCATACTCGATATTTTCTTATTCTAGTGCATTTATTCTGATACGAATTCTTGAAGTATTCTTATACATTCTGATTAATATTATTCGTTTCATACTCGATATTCTTATTCTAGTGCATTTATTCTGATACGAATTCTTGAAGTATTCTTATACATTCTGATTGATATTATTTATTATTTGATTCTAGACTTATTCTTTTGTTCTATTTTGTATAAATATTTTTTGATAGTTGTGTATTTGCATTGTGTCGGCATTTGTTATTATTGGTATAGTTGTGTATTTTGTGTAGAATTTTAAAATTTCATTCATAAATCATGGCTCCAAAACAGTCGAAAAATAGTGGTAAATTTGATTTAATTATAAAAGAATTAAAAGTTTTTGAAAGTAGAATAAATAAATGCGATGATAATAAATCACGCATACGTGTTTTAAAAACCCAAGTGTTGCAATATGAAACTAGATTAACTGAAATATTCGGTGAATTGTCAACGCATGAAAGTGATGAATCATTTGACATTTATATGAAATATAAAGATATATTATTCAATTGGGTTGTTGACCTTGAACAAAAATCTGAGTTTGAGGAAGTAAAAAATAGTATTCATATAAAATCTTCAGTAGTTAATTTACCAAAACTTGAAGTTCCGCATTTTTATGGAAATTGCGAGAACTGGATTTCATTCAAAGAGCTATTTAAGTCTTCTATTCTAGATAACAAATCAATAAGTGATCTTGAAAAATTGCAATATCTGCAGGCTTCTGTTCGCGGGGATGCAGCCAAATTAATTCGGGGTTTTGCAATTACTGTGGACAATCTTAAGAACTGTTGGGATATACTGTGCAGTCGGTATGAAAACAAACGACAATTAGCTCTTAGCCAAATAAATAAGCTATTTAGTATTAAGATATCCAGGGCAAATACTTCAAAATTGCTTTTGGAAGTAATAGATATTTGCAATGAAGTCATTCGAAATTTAAAAACTTTGGATTTAGAAACAAATTCATTAACAGAGTTGATCATAATAAATTTTCTCATTTCAAAAGTGGATGCATGTATTAGTCAACGGTGGGAATTATCTTTGGAAACTAATAAAATTCCCACTCTTGAGGAATTTAGAGTTTTCATTGAAAGAGAAGCTCGTGGTCTGAATGAGTTAAACTTTGTAAAACCTGACATTAAGAAAGGTAATGTTAAACCATTAAATTCATTTAACAAATCAAATGTAAATACTACTGTTGTCAAATGTAACCAAGTAAAATCAGGGGTAAAATTAGATGTTGGTCAAAGTAACAATTGCATTCTATGTTGTCAAAGCCATGCCTTATTCAAATGTCCAACTTTTAATTCTATGAATGTAAATGAAAGATGGCAAGTGGTACGGAACAATAATTTATGTATCAATTGTTTGAGGAGTAACCACAGGCTTGACACATGTAGAATAGGATTCTCTTGTAAAAACTGTTCTGAAAGACACCATACATTATTACACAGATATTCAGTCAGTCCTTCAGCAGATACTCAAGCAAATTCTGTTGTGACAGTGTCTAACAATTGCACACAATTGGCAGAAGGTCACGTATTGTTGTCCACAGCATTAATAAATGTTAAATCTAAACATGGTCAACAAATAACTTGCCGTGCTTTGATAGACAATGCTTCTCAAAATTCTTTAATTTCCAAGCAATGTGCTGATCGCTTAAAATTGCCATTAAAACACACCAATCATAGATTAGTAGGTGTAAATGAAACATTTGCTGAAACTTCGTTATATTCGACAAACTTGGAATTTTTTTCTTGTGTTTCCTCTGATAAATTTCAAGTAAAAGCTTTGTTAGTCTCGAAAGTCACTTCAGCTATGCCAAACTTTCCAATTAAATATCATGAGTGGCCTCATATCAAAGATCTAACTCTTGCTGATCCAACGTTTTATATTGAAAATGAAATAGACATTCTTCTAGGTGCTGATGTTTTTATGACAATAATTTCAGGGACTCCTATAATGGGACCCAAAGGTACCCCATCAGCATTGCCAACAAAATTAGGTCATTTATTGTCAGGTACCATAAATACACCATATAATCAAAATTCATCCCTAATCTGTCACACCCTTTTAAACATAGACCATTCTTTGAAACAATTTTGGGAACTTGAATCTGTTCCTAAGGAAATTCCGTCAAAGGATGAGGATGAGCTATGTGAGTCGATATTCGTAAATTCTCATATTCGTAATGCTGATGGTAGATATATTCTAAAACTGCCATTTAGAGATGATTCAAGTCTTGGAGATAGTAAGGAGGGTGCAATAAAACGATTCTATTCTCTTGAAAGAAAACTTCACTCTAATAATCAATTAAAGGAACAATACACAGAATTTATGGAGAAATACCAAAACCTTGGTCACATGACGCCTCTCGCATCAGATGTAAAATCTCCACATTATTTCTTACCACATCATGGTGTGATTAATGATAATAGTTCCACAACCAAATTAAGGGTGGTGTTTGACGGCTCATTGAAAAGTACAAATGGAAATTCTTTGAATGACATTCTGCTGACTGGTAAAAAACTACAGTCAGACATTTTTCTAACTTTACTTAAATTCAGATTCTTCCCAATTGCTTTTTCTGCTGACATTGCAAAAATGTATAGACAGATATTAATATCACAAGATGATGTATGCTTTCAACAAATATTTTGGAGGAAGTCTCCAGAGGAACCATTAGGGATTTTCAAATTAAATACAGTTACCTATGGTACATCTTGTGCCCCATTTCTTGCCATCCGAACTTTGAAACAATTATGTGAGGATGAAAAACATCGTTTTCCACAGGCAGCTAAGCTCGCAAAAGATCATTTCTATGTTGACGATTTGTTAGCCGGTGCTGACTCAATGGACTCGGCTAGGAAAATTGTTCACGAACTGCAAAATTTAATGTCAGCCGGTGGATTTGAGCTGCGAAAATGGTCATGCACTCATCCAGAGGTTTTGTCAGACTTGCCAAACAGTCTAAAGACAAATATTTCCTCACATTCATTTGATGATGAGTCCACCCAGAAAATTCTTGGCTTATTCTGGGATCTAAACGAGGATTCCTTTAGAGTAAGAGCAGTCTTACCCGACCAGGTATCCACAAAGAGACAGATGCTATCAATCATCGCACGCATCTTTGATCCTCTGGGGTTTGTCTCTCCCTCAACTATAATTTTAAAGATTATTCTTCAAGACCTGTGGAAGGCAGGGCTTGACTGGGATGATGAGATATCATCAGACATTCTTAATCGATGGAATCGGTTTCAAGCAGAAATTTCATGCCTCAAACAAATAAAAGTTCCCAGATATGTTCAAACACTAAATGCTAAACACTGTGAAATTCATGGGTTCTGTGACGCCTCCTCAAAGGCATATTCAGCCGTAATATACTTACGTGTTGTTTCTGATTCGCCACACTTATTCTTAATGGTTTCAAAAACTCGTGTGGCACCTGTACAAACAATATCATTACCTAAATTAGAGCTTTGTGGTGCTCTGCTTCTGGCTGAACTTCTAGATACATTTAAGAGATCTCTTAACATCACTCACGATACATATTTATGGTGTGACTCAACAATTACACTGAGTTGGATAAATAACCCACCTGTAAAAGGAAATCAATTTGTGCAACACAGGGTTGGGAAAATTCACACACTAACCTCAAAAGAATCTTGGCATCACATTCCGGGAAAATTAAACCCGGCAGATTGGGCAACAAGAGGCCTCTACCCGAAACAACTTCTTGAAAATTCAGAGTGGGTAGCTGGTCCAAAATGGCTTCATGATTTCCATCCTTCTTCCAATTCATTTCTTCCTTTCTCTGAACAGCCAGTTCCACTTGTTCCTATTGATCAGTCTGAATCATTAAGTGACTCTGTTGTTCTTTCAACTGGTGTTGATAATTCTCTTGGTTTCTTGGATAAGTTTTCCTCATACATGAAAGTAATTAGGACTGTTGCATGGATATTCAGATTCTACCATAATTCCAAATCAGTGTCCAAAGTTACTGGGCCTTTATATACACATGAGTTAGAAACCTCAATCAAGAAGGTAGTCAAATTGTTACAAAATGGAGAATACCATACAGAACTTAATCTCTTGAAATGTATATAACAAGCCTCTTCCCAAATCTAGCAACCTTCAGTCTTTGAATGTATTCCTTGACTCTGAGGGAATTCTTCGTGTCGGAGGACGTCTTCGTCTCCAACAAACTCTTAAATTTGAACAAAAGCATCCTATGCTCATACCAAAAAATATTCACTTTACAAGTCTAATCATTAGACATTTTCATAGGGTCAATTTCCATGCTGGGCAGGAACTAGTCTTATCCCTCATTCGTCAGCAGTTTTGGATACCTAATGGTAAATCAGCTGTCAGAAAAGAACTACACAACTGCGTAGACTGTTTTAAGCTTGTAGCGAAGCCAGTCTCTCAAATGATGGGTGATCTACCCATCGAACGAATCACCCCTTGTCGTGCTTTTGAAAAGGTAGGCATTGACTTTGCTGGACCTATCACGACAAAGTGCCAACATACTCGCAAGGCCAGCAACTTCAAATCTTACATCTGCCTCTTCATCTGCATGTGTACTAAAGCAGTGCACCTTGAACTCGTATCTTCGCTATCAGCAGCAGCATTTTTGTCAGCACTGCGTCGATTTGTGTCACGCCGTGGCTATCCATCAGACATTTATTCTGACAACGGTACAAATTTCGTTGGTGCTTCAGCTTACTTGAAGGACTTGTTTAAATTACTTCACAACTCTAATGTCCAGGACTATTCGTCAAGCAAAAACATTCAGTGGCACTTCATTCCTCCATATGCACCGAATTTCGGAGGTGTGTGGGAAGCCTCAGTCAAACTCACAAAGCATCATTTGCTCAAAACCTTAAAAGCGGCTGTGCTGAACTTTGAAGAGTTAGCTACAATCCTGTGCCAAATCGAGGCGTGCATAAATTCACGTCCTCTTTATCCGCTATCATCAGACCCTAAGGATCTCCAGGTGTTAACACCCGGACACTTTCTTATCGGGTGTCCCTTGCTTGAACTCCCTGATCACAGTCTGACTAACCAATCCTTGAGTCTTCATTCTAGGTGGTCTCTTCTGATGAAGTTGAAAAAGATGTTCTGGTCTCGCTGGCAGCTCTCCTACCTCAACACCTTGCAGTCCCGAACCAAATGGATGCAGGGCCAGAAAGACTTCACGGTAGGATCCCTCGTCCTAATCAAGAATCCAGCCTCTTTCAGCACCAGGTGGACTCCCGGAAGGATTGTGGCCACACATCCTGGAGCTGACGGAATATGCCGTGTCGTCACTATACAGACTTCACGTGGAGTCATGACAAGACCAGTCTCTCAAGTTGCAGTCTTGCCCCTACCACCATCGACTACATCATCCCGCCCCCCGGAGGATGTTAAGAATAGTTGACTCCTTTCGCCGTCCAGAGATGGCGCCACGAACTTAACTTCGTTTTCCGGAAGTCGATGTGAGTTCGGCGGGAAAATGACATTCCATTCGGATGATTCGGTTGTACTGGTCGCCATTCTTGTGATTATGTTTTAGTGAAATGTTTTTTTCTTTTATCGTACATGTAAAGGCATGAGTGTGTGTGTGAAGTAAATATATACATGAAAAGTCGACTTGTGAAATCAATGGTGTTCAGTAATAATCTTCATTTATATATATTGCATTATTAAGCTTTCGAAATACTTCCACAGTGTTCCTATGCCCAGCATGAAAAATGGCGGTAAGTCAAAATCCGTTCATTATACAATTCATGATTGCATTCTACATCAAACTCAAAATCTAAAGTCTCATTCTCATTCATAACACTTGGCCACAACCGAAGACAGGTTGTCACGGTAAAATGGTATGTTCTACGTTTCTCTACCGTACTCAATCCATCCACTCAAAACTTGAGTCTTTGGATTCAACGTGATGCATTTTGTCAGGTTGAAACATTGTCCAGAAAGGTGATTTTATTATCATTGCCAGTTTGATGAATGCGACTATCGCGGAATCAGAAAACTTTTACTGCGTTCTTCTAAAACACAAATAAGAGGTTAAACCGCTCACCCCAAGCTTCTGAAAAAGTTTGATTTTTCTCGAAGAGCCGATTTCAATTGGGAAAGTAGGAATTTGTTGGGATGTCACGCGCCTTCAAAGACGCAAATTACAGATTTCTTTATTCTTTGCAACGGATTTAATCGCGATTTTTACTAATTCTGTAGGGTTTATGATGATGTATGATTATAAAACCTCTTTTTGTAAAGGAACTGCTATTTATGTCAATGATATTTAAAGTCAAGTGAAGAGGGAAATTAGGAGGGTGGTGATTGTCATACGGAAGATTAGAGACGTCCTTATGCAAAAGTAGGCTCTACATGGGACCTTTAAAAGTAAGTAGTTTATAGTATGCATTGTCAATACTCCTACAAACAATTACGCTAAACAAATAAATGCATGCGTCTCACAAATCGAGGCACAAACCGGCGCTGCCTTCCGACTAAATGAGTAATGATAGAGTAGAGACACGGAGGATGTGATAATGCAGTCTTGTCACTGTTGCCAGTTGGCATAGTTTAAAATACCGAATTTTTCGGAGAATATGCTCAGAATGAAATTTGACCTTAAAAACTATTAGTATCATGATTTTTTTTAGGTTGAGCCAAGAACGAGACGAGGCCTAGGGCCCAGTGGGTCCTTGCCTTAAGATGTTCCTGTTGGAAAGTGCCATGGTTCAAGCTGAAAGTATCCGACAGGCCAAGAACTCATCTTGTTGTTGGGGATCTTTCATTGATAAGTATGTTATGTTCTAGATAGTTATAGTACTATATTTAAGCTGACACAGGATCCAATAGCTTACGAGGAGTTAGATAGGGATTAGATAATCATAATATGTTTTAAGAAAATGTCTCATCCTTTGGAATGTCACTCCTGGCACTTCAGCGGGCAGATAGTTTAAGTAGAGGGTCTTGTGGAGAAAGGAGCTTCGTTTTAAGGATGTTTGACTTGTGATTTCGTATTTTTTGTGGTTCGCATAAGTAAAATGAGAAAAAAAAATTATTTATGAGAATGAATGGAGTTTTAGTGCATTGAACCACAAATACTTTGTTTTGAGAAGTATTTTTTACTCTTTCTTAGATGCATTTTCCGATATCAAACTATAATACACCTTTTCTATAATTATAATGAAAGGTAATTGATAGATTGAGAGAGAAACAAAAGGAAAAGGATGTCCAAGATTCTTTTGTTACGAAATGATCCTCAAATAATTCTTTTGTCTTTGCTCTAGAAGATATGCAACTGGGGCGGTCGATCCCCTTGACGTTGCGTGAAAATAATTTTCGGTGGAAGAGCCCCGCTAATGAAGAGGTCATCTCTCTTTTGCGCGCCGGTGATTTACTAAAGTCGAGATAACGACCCTCGCCCCTAATGGAAGCGCGCTGATGGGTTGGAATCCCTCCTCTAATTAAATCCCGATTGCATTCATCGGCGAGGAGGGATTTTTCAAACACTGCGTCACCTGTGAACAAACATTCTCTGTTTTCGACTTTTCTTATTTCCCTCACATTCTTGCAACTATGGAATGATTTCATCCTCATCAATGTCTCTTAATGACAGAAATAGTTGTATTCGAAACAAAACAATCCAGATATTTATTATCAATGAAATTGTCGTTTCATTAAAACAGAGGGCCTTTCAAGGGTGCAATAAGTTGCAAGGAAATTTAATTAAAATTATTGCATTACAGAAATAAGAATAAAGATGGGTATTTAATGCCTGTTGCAATGAAATATGCGAGTGAGAATGCAAATTAAAAACGATTGTGAGATTTCATCTTGCTTGTCTACGGATAACTCCAGGAAAATTTATGAAGAATGTGTTGCATATTTCAACCGTTCGAACTCATAACTCATTGAAGACCCAAAATATATTACACATCTGTAGTGCAATTCTGAACTTCACCCCGCTGACTAAAATTGTCATCAGTTTTCGTTTGTACAGCACATTTTTTCCTTTCCTCTGAAGAACTATATCAATGTAAATGTACGACGCGATAAAGCGCACTTTTTAATTTTTTTTTTTAGGCTGAACCAAAAAAACAAAAACAATACAAAGTACAAATATTTTTTGCAGATAGCTCGTTCATTAACTTGTAAACCTCAGAATAATATGAAAATAAATGCTTCTCAAAATACAAATGTACTGAGTTTTAATAGTGTTAGAGCATATAGCAGTCTAGCATTTTAAGTAAGCAAAGCGGCTGTTTGAAAAGCCAGGAGGCATAATGAATGTATTTTTATGGAGAATCGTTTAGCACAGTGATTCCCAAAGTGGTCGAAATAGAACCCCAAGGGTCTATGGGAACCTTCAAGGGGTCCACGCCAGTCAAAAAATAATTTGGGGGTCCGTGAGGGGGCTATGCTAGGGACTCTCATTAAACTAGATCGTGACTTTAATTTCTTAAAATCTTTTTATTGAGAACATTTAGAAATCTCCGCGCACTACAAAATATCTCACAAAGGCTTGCAGAAGTAAACATAATGCACACATTACGAAGGAATTTTAAAGTCATGAAGGATCGCAACACAAACATCCATGCCTTCTCCGGGATTCGAACCCAGGCTCTACGGCACCGCAGTCAGCGTCACTAACCACTATACCGGATGAATTTAAAATTTAAAAGAATAATTAAAATAAATTTAAAAGAAATTTAATCAAGTGAAAACTAAATTTTTACCTATTTAACAGATTTATTACTAAGCTAGCTTTTACCCGTGTCTTCGCTCGCTTCGCGTCTTTAAACCAATCTGACGAAATGATAATCATTATCATCAAAAAGTAAATAAAATAATATAATTTTTTTATTGCTTGACAGGGAAAATTTAAATTTAAAGACTGAGCTTAGTTTAAAAAAACCGAACACATACATTATTATAATAATTAAAAACACAAAAATTCGATAAGTATTAATATTTCAAAAAGTTGAAAGTATCTACGTTTAATATATAATTTCTCTTTAAAAGAAACCAAAACAGAATATTATTCTAAGATGCTACTGTGTATTGTATTTGATATTCTTACGTCACTAGCAAATATGTTAAGACTTCGGGCATTGCACACACGCGAACCGGCTACATATAGCTGGCCATGTGTTAAAAGTATCGTTTTTCCAAATGTACCCCTGCTACCTGCAATGTTTGTCCTTGCATTTTGTTAATAGTAACAGCAAAACGTTTTATTGGAAATTGAACTCGTTTGAATTGAAACGGTAAATCCGTGAGGATGATTGAAATTCGAAAGAAAAAAAAAAGGTATGATAACACTTTCCCTTTCCATGACACCTGTAAAATTATTGGCACCAAGTACAATCAATTCTGCATCAATTTTGTGTTCCAAAGCCTCATTCCATTACATAGTCGAAGGGCATAGAGATTTTGCATAAGCATAACTGGTACATTTAGATTTAATTAAAGTATATGTGAGGGTACACCTGAAAGTGCAAACGAATTTAAGAACTCCGTGAGATATGAAGTACTTTGTTCTTTATCTATGATTGTATTCATTGATAAATATTCCTTCATTCCCCCTTCCCAGCATGTAGTTTAAATTTTCAGTGTTGATTTTATTGACAATGCCAATTTTAGGCAGCAATATTGATCCTGCGCACAACCACTCATCCCATTTTAAATTTTGTTGCAAGCCCGGGTAAATTTGAGTAATAAGATGTACATCATTTTCTACTAAATTACAAAATTCCCTGGAAAGTAAAATATAACCTCCAACAGATCTGCGTCCAAACATGCATCAGCGATTTTCAATGGCGTCTCTGCATAATGTCCCGAATTCACGTCGCTATGAAGATGTACTCTCCTATTCGTTTTCAGGTTGAATTTTTCAACTTTCCATCATAAGCTTGATGATTTATTACAGGCTCTGATTTCATCTGTCGATGTACCCCTCTAGATTACAGGGAGATTTTGTCAGAAATCACCAGCCAATAAAAAAAGCTACCTTTCCTTCCATAATATGTGTACTATCTCGTATATCGGGAAGAGTCCGATTTAACGATCCTTTTACTTTCTTGTGAGACATCGAACTTTCATCCCACACGAAAAGCTGACATTGTCGAATCATCCTGCCTCGAGAGCTATTTCTGCTGAAATTGCAAAAGGATGAATCTTTGTGTGCAACGGTAATTTTAAAACGGAACGTGCAGTCTGTCAGTAGTATCGTGGCTATACCGGAAGAGGTAAAGCAACTACTATTTTTTTTCTGAGGGACATTAATAATACGTTGAACAAAAACGTTTTTCTGGTTTCTCCAGGGGCGTCCAGAAAAAATGCACCACTACCGGATTCTATTTTACGTAACACTTGATGAAAAAAATGACTTTATTCTGGAGTTAATTGAGGGATTAATTCTGTTACTTGATGCTGCAATACTCTAAAATCGTACTGTATTTCTCGACAAATTTCATAATCAAAGTCCTTTCCGACGACTTGTTACGGACTAATCATTCTAAAATCATGTAGTTTCTTCCCAACCATTGCGAAAACCTTATTTTCAATTATTATTAGCGTTTCGTTGTAGATGTGTTCCTTGAAAGGCATATCTGTTTGTACTTGGTGCAGTCGTTGCAAAATATCTTCCACCATGTACTCTTTTTACTTATTCCAATGATTTTGAGGATTAGAAAGGCTGCAAAATGCTATAAGTATTTCGAAACGTCCCATAATTTTATTCGGTGATTGACATTGTATGGCTTCCTTCACATTTATATCCTTTATATATCTTCATAGTAATACCTCCATGTAAAATATCTAAATTCAGTAAAAGTGAAAAATTTTGTGCAAAATATGAATATTGGAACTAGGTTTAAAAGAAATTCCAAGTATTAAATATTCAATAAATCAAACCTTTTTATAAAACTGTCATTCAATATTATCATAGAGCTTTCAATATCACACGATTTGAAAAAATTTATGTCGTATCTCTCTTTAAAAGTGGTAGAAAATTTGCATTAAAAAATCCTGGGAATGTCGGACCAGAGAATATCTTAGCCAACTAGGCGATTTTTCTCAAATTTTGTGTTTGACATTTAATAAACCTAACGTAATAAACACTTGGCATTTAATAAAAAAACATTTAAAAATAGCTTTTTTAAATATATTAAATTACACTATACTTCAGTTATTTGTTACAAATGTGAGAAAATTTTTATTAAAATTTCCCGTATTGTAAAACGCATAATCTTGCGCCAACTTGGCGGAGAGTAAGGAACACTCCACGGTTTTACCCCCTTCATTCTCCTTCCCGTAGAAATACTGGTATAAAATATACCCTATGTTACTCGCTGATTATGTAGCTATCCATTGGTGAAATTAATTTAAAATCGATCTCTCCACTCGCGCGTACGTGTATTCAGAGTTTAGCTGGAACAAACAGACAGATAAAAATTTAAAATGGATTTTTTTATATAAGTACCGTATATACTTTTAAATTCATTTAGTAAAAATATGTTAATTTTAAATTACAAACAGACACTGTAATTTTATTTATTGACTAAAATTACCGATATTGGCAAAATGCATAAACTTGCGCCAACTTGGTGGGAAGTAAGCAACGCTCTAAGGTTTTACCTGCGTAGTTCCCACAGAAATACCAGAATAAAATATACCCTATGTTACTCGCTAATAATGTAGCTTTTTATTGGTTAAAGAATTTTTGAAATCGCTCCAGCCGTTTTAGATACAAACAGATAGACAAACAAAATTTTAAAAATGGATTTTTTGATATAATTACCATAAATGCGTTTAGTAAAAAGCTGTTAATTTGAAATTACAAACACACGATTCAATTTTATTCATTTGTATAGATTTAATTATGTAATTTGCACTTACAAGGGGATAGCATAAAATTTATTAAAACAAGAACCATTTTAGCGTTTCTCTTCAGCTAAAAATGTATACTACTGGAGGTCCCCAATTCTCTCAATTTGTCACATACAATCTGCCAGGACATTTTAACCTACGTTCAACATTTAAATGCCTTTTATTCAGATTTTGAAACTAGGTTTGAGAATACGTTGACTATAGTAATACGACAATAGGCAATGAATTCATTTGGTCGCATTGAAAAAAAATGTCACATTACAATAGGAACTGATCGTAATACGTCCTAACGAAGATCTTAAGGTTTAAAAAGAGACGTCAGCTATTTTGGCTTTTGAAAGTCAAACCTGTTATTTGTCCTGGATTGTAGAATATCGTGAGGAAGCTTTTAATTGCTTTTCCTAGTGTGGAGGAGTTTCAGTGGAATTGTATATCTCCAAAACAAAAAAAGAAAGAAAGAAACTGGACACTACTTCCAGTTGAGATTGAATGTTAAACCTGACATGATTGATACCAAATGTTGAAAAGTTGATATTGTAGCAACCAGATTCATCCCTCCAATTAAAATAATTTCTTTATTGTTTAGTTATTTTATTTATTAACTTTTAATTTAATTAATTAACATGTGAATTTTAAATTTTAAACACTTACTTCATTACAATTAGAAATTTAATTCTTTTAAAGTAGGAGTAGCAGTACCAGCTGTCAAAAAGACATTTAAGTTGATAAATTTGAAAAAAATTCTATATTAAAATTATAGCGGGGTCTATTCCAAACCGAAAAACATGGCAAGGGATCTGTGAGACAAAAAAGTTTGGGAACCTCTGCTTAAGCACATAACGTATAGTATGAATAAAAATGCTTTAAGTGTTTAATCGAAAGTAATATGCGAAACATAACAATCGTTCCGTCTTCCTTTAAACTATACAACGAATTGTTCGATACTATTTTCAACAATCGAAAGAAACTAGAATTCCACGGAATCATTCATTATTGTTATTATTATTTGGTGTTTAGAATGAACTTTGCAGCTTAGGTTTAAGAAGGACATTAGAAATACATTATGTTCACCCCTTGAAAACGGCCGATAGACGCCAGTTTGTGTTCAGCAGGCAAAGAAGATTGTAAAATTAAAGGGTTTGAGGCTTGCTACATTGCCGTTGGTAATGAGATCAAATTGGAGGAAGGGTTGCATATCAGTCGTAATGAGACAAATCCATGCCTAAAACGAAATGAGATCCTCAATGGTTAGTTTTACGAATTTAAATGACATCTTAAGTTAATTGTATGGCACCAAAAAAACAAACTAAGCCGTCATTTATTCTAATAAAATCTTTTATTATAGAACAGCAAAATTAAAAACATTATTTACATTTAATCTATTTCACCAAACGATTATGGCTCATTTATTTTTAATGACCACGTAACACACTCCCCCCCCCTTTGAGTCAACTATGACGCAAAGAAAACCGTCAAGTTATATTAAACCGTCAATACATGTTATTTCGAATACTTTTGCATCCCTAACTCGGTGTTCAGGCAAGGAAAGAGGAGCAATGGCAGCTGGTCCTGCACTACATCGTCTGCACACGACACACTTTCCAATACTCTGTCTGACGATTCTCCTCGACTTTAAAATCTAATATTTTCCATTATTATTAAGAGCAGTATTTGAGTACCCGCATGGCAATTGCATTTGTGCAAGTCCTCAACTAGTCGTGTGGTTAAAGCACAATTTTTTGGAAGGAGGATGGGTGTTAAAAAGCAAGGATCATCCTTCCGTTCGGTAATTTTAGTCTTAACACGCAATAACCCCGCATTATCTTTAACTACATTGATTAATGGTACATTCCTTTTGAACAGTCCTTATAGGTATCCCTTCTCCTCATTCTCAAATTTTGAATTGGAGATTTAACCCCCTCTATCCTTAGGCTTCTTCCGACAGTTAACAATGAATCTTTTTATCCAGGCTACTTACTTGATTATACAGTTACAATTTGAAATCTTCTGTGTCTACCAAGGAGAGTTTTAACACTATATAATGTAACCTTTCTCCATTCAGCATTTACCTCTTTAACCTCACAATCTATTTTTGTCATCGGCCCCCCAATCCTCTGACTCTTTCCTTAACCAGGCGGGACCTTCAAAATATTTTAAATCTAACAATTGTTGCGGAGTGCAACCCCTTGAGAGAACATCTGCTGGGTTTGAAATTTCTGGGACGTGTCACAATTTTCGTGGGAGTCTACTTCATTTATCTCTCTGACTCGATTAGAAACAAATATTGACCATTCTCCTAGGTTCTTAATCCACCGCAGTGCAACCATAGAATCTGTCCAAAATGTTGTTTTAAGTTTGTGGAAGGTCAAGTGCTGTCCGAACCGAAAGAGCTAGCCAATATTGCATGCTAGCTAACCAAGGTATTGATATTGCTTTAATAGGAGACACTCTTGTTTTAGATTTCATCAGACTAAGTTGAACACAATTATTGGTAACTGACCTAGCAAAAATGCAGGCCGTATAAGCGTTCTTAGACGCATCTACAAAAACATGCCTCTGATTTTCCACTAACATTTACATATCTTGGAATTTCTTGGATGCCACTTCAAGTAGTCATCTGGAAAATCTGTTACACATCTCTGGAGATAGGGGTCATTCCAGGCCAATTTTATTTTCCGTGCTTCTTGGTGCCAAATTTTAGGCATTATGGTGGTGGCAGATAAAAATTTAATATGATCATAGAACTGTTGCACATATGACAAAATTGGTCTTTTTGTAGTATCACCCTTGTTTTGAGGAGTTTCATTTACTACAGAGCATCTAAGTGTATCTCTATCTAAGTTCTATATTACACCTCAAATTGAAACATCCCTTGATGAAGACAGCCTTGGCACTAGAAATATAAAATTCCACACTTCGTGCTCATTACAAAAAAAAACGAACACAATGAGCGACATAGAATGAATGTTTGAGCTTAGAAATAATTTCCGTACACTCCATTGAAGAATGTTGAAGCAAATGATTTAAAAAAGCCGCCAATAAAAATGGACTTAAAAAAGCCCTAATGCCGATAAACCATTTTCCTACTATCCTCAAGAGGGTAGAAAAATCTTAAGAACCTCTTTCAGGGGCTATAGCTAACTGCAGGAAGGCTTTCTCAATGTCGGCTGATAGGCCGATCGGGTAAAAACGAAATCGATCTAATATTTCTGGTCTTAACTCTGTCAAACTGGGACCTTTATGAATCACATAGTTAAGTGAAGACTTATCCCCCCCTCCCTAGCAGCAACATCAAAAACAGGGCGTATCTTAGTGGTCTTAGCAGTTGTCAGTACGGGTCTATGAGGTAGAAAAAACCCGTCATTATATATATATATATATATATAATTATTTCATTATCTGGGACTCTTTCAATTATTTCTAGATTTTCCCATTCTTGAAAACAGACACATAAACATCAAAACAATTGGTTTCTTCTATATCTTGGCACATTTTTTTGGTGTCTTTTCCAAGTTATGTTTTTATTATTCGCCAAATTGTTTTCTATTTTGAGCGACAATTTCAACTGATACTTTCTGTTTGGAAAAATATCTAATTCATTTTCAAACATTTTTATGGATTCGTAATTAAGTTCCCTTCCCTTTAAATTATCTATCGGATATCTTATTCCATTGTGTTAAGGATATAGATGGCGCTGCTTCGGAAGCAGAGATTGTATAAGTGTGACGTGATGGAGAGAGGAGAGTCAAATGCATGTATGAGTAGAGTTAGTGAGGTATTGTGAGGTGTGAGATGCTTTTAGTTGCAAATAAAGCTATTTTTTTTATTATAGAGTGGAAGTTTTTATTGTCGTAAGTAGCGCGTCAGAGTACACAATGGTTTCCAAACTCCACAATTCCTTAACATCTAAAGACAATATTTGATTTGATGACATATTCATGACAGACCTAGGATTCTGTTGCTGATTTATAGCTAATAAGGATTTTGCTTTATTAATTTTAGTATCTTTACCCATTAACGCAAAACCTAAATATGTCTCTACCACCGTAAAACCACATTCTAATTTAATGAGTTTCTCTGTATAAATAAATCCTAGTGAATCTGCTCCCAATAAGAGATCAATATCTGAGACGGGAGAACCTACATCCGGAACATAAATATTCTTCTTCTCTGGTTCAGAAATTAAAAAATTATCTGTAATTTTTGGCAAAATGCTACAAATCTTTTCCTCCAATAATACGTCAAGCCGGTAGAAAAATATGACTTTTAGGCTTTTGGTTTTTAACTTATATTTAGAATGTTGTTTGGGACTTGATTCACTCCCCCAAAACAAACCGTGTATCAAGGTTTGTTTCCCAATGTACCTTAAGTTTAACTGAGAAATGGCCCTTTGAGTTATGTATGAATGTTCTGACCTACTATCCAATAAACATCGCATGACCAGCTCCTTGTTTCCACCACTGACCTACAGTGAAATTGCTTGCAAGTGCACATATGAATTTTCTTGAGTTAGGTTAGAAAGAGTGTTACAACATTTCCAATGCCTACTTTATTTTAATTCTTCTTCTTTTTTAGGGCATAACATTACAGAAGCCAAAACGTAAATTTTTCTTTCGACAAAAGCGGGCTGAATGTTTTTCTTTTAAACACTTGAAACCCGCCTTAGATTTAATTATAACACTTTCTATCCACTAAAGACATCATTTTAGCAATATGACATTCAAAACTCTTATGATTAAACCTAATACAAAATATACATTTTTTAACTGGCCCCTCTTCTTACCCGTGCTCACTAAAGCTGCATTCGTAGGTAGAGTATTTATCTCCTCATTTCAGTGACTTTGCTTCGTTTTATTTCTGGAAATATCACGTGATTTAAAACCAAATTTTGCCAACAAAACTCTTTGTTCGCCTTCCACTTCTAATCTGAGAAATTTTAACAACTGCGTTAATTTATGACTATAAGATTCTTCTGTATTAGAATCAGGTGGATTTCACAGCCAAATACGGAGTATGTCCTCAGGAATGCAGGATTCTACTAGGAGTAACAACATTGTTGCACACTTGTCTGACGTCATGCCGATGGATTCAAATGACCTTAAATGAGACTCCAATTGATAGTAAAGTTGAGTTATTTTCCCTTTAGATCTGGAATTTGTGACATCCTTGGTAACAAGCGACAACAGTACTTTGATGTAAAACTCGATTAATAGTTCTTCACGGCCAAATCTCATCCGCAAACTGTCAATGCCCTTGTCATATAGTTTTCCGCTATAGATGGATATCCATCTAAAAGATCTAGAACTCGTGTTCCGACCACCATGCTTTGGATCAAATATTGGAACATAGTTTTGCGAATTTTGTATACAATAAGGTAAATAATTTGTATTTGGATGTGCAATGTATTTATATTACTCTCTGCTATATTTATTTCATGTTAAAATTGTAATATTCACAAGCAACGCTGTCCCTTACTTTATAATGGTGATTCTCAATGGGAACTTGGCGAAATATTGGCGATAGAGCCAAGTTGGCATCATTTTTGGCGACCAATTTGGCAACTTTGGCGACGAACTTGGCGACATTGGCGAGTTCGGGACCCTCTGGATTCTTCTAGAAATTAGTAGAGAAATCCACTAATTTTACGATCTGTGGCGCGAGCGCATTTTTCCGGAACTTTCGGCCTCTGCTATAAATAGAGTGATACTCGCCGCAAGAGTCAGTCTGGTTTCAGCCAGGGAGTAGCGAGTCTGGCTTCAGCCAGTGAAAAGCGAGTCTGATTTCAACCTGCGAGTAGTGAGCACTGTTTTGATTAGCGATTAGTAGACTTGCCTTGAACTTGATCAGCTCGGCTGTGCTTGTGAATAATCATTTACATACGTGTATCTTAGACACTGTTTATTGTGTCTGAGTGCTGTTGAAGGTGTGAAATCCTTCTGTTATTTGTTCTGGGAATTTTGCTGCTGAATCCTGTATTTCAAGGATTGATTTTCGACAATAAATACTCATCGCTCCTAAAGAATTACCTTGTTATTTACGACTGATTTTGCATAAAATCCTCGAACCCCGATCTGCGTAACAATATCTTCCTTATGGAAGCTAACATCTTCATGAATACGTTTGAACTTATTCCAAAATTTGAGTCATTCTTTAATGTCGCCATTGAATTTTACCAGTTTAATTTTTGGAAGTCGCATTTTCGTATTTTATGAAATATCTAATTGAGATGCACTTTCTTCTGACGACGCCGACGCTTGTACAATACTTTCGTAAATAAATGAGTATTTACAGTACCTATCTCTGTAGCTTTCTGCATCGTCAAAATCCTTTACAAACGTCGTAGCGTAATCTTCTTTGCTTAGGACAGCCACCGAAACAATTTCTTGGCTTACTTCCAATCTTCTAAATTTATCCTGAAGCAATTTTTTCCGTGCATTAAAATCATCGGTTGACGATTTCTCATCTTCGAGTGCTTTTGAAATATTATTAGTGCAAACTGTAAACGACTTCCTCTATGCTGTTCGTTTAGCCTTTTCGCTTTCCAGTACGATTCGAAATGCGCGGACGCCAACAATTTTACATATTTCAATAACGTTTTAAATTAATTTTACGGCACCAAGCAACAATATAAGCCGTTATTTATTCCAATAAATTATTTTATTAATCGAACAACAAAATTAAAAACATTATTTTCATTTTATCTTGTTGAGTAGTTCATATACTATTTCGCCAAATGATTATGGTTTATTTATTTTTAATGATGAAAGTTTGTGGAAAGTCTCACCCGAGTTAACAGCGATAACCACAAAGTAAAAATCAACGATTCTGAAAGAAAGCACAGAAGGCAAGGTTGACAAAAGCAAACAAGAGTTGCCATTTTGAAAAGTTCTTCTGAAACAAAATGTTGTACTTATAGGTTTTTTTTTAAATATGTAGTTCAAAACTGAGCATAAATTGAAAAACCTCCGAATTCGAAATTTGAGTCTGTAAGTTACTGAGTTTACGTGCTTAGAATTCCATGCAGCTGAAAAATTGTACAATTTTAGACTGCAAAGTAAGAATTAATTTCTTTAGATATTCGTATTAATCGTATAAATACGTTAACTGTTCGTATTAATCGCATTCCATCAAGTATTTCACGGTGAAATTGTCGAATCGGCCACTATTCCGCCAGATTTTGAAAAAGCGCTAATTTGGCGCGTTTTTGCGTGTTGTGTTCTGGAGCAGCAATCCTACCAAACGATCCTTTTCCCTCACTGATACAAAAATCAAAAGGGTTACTTGATTTGGTGCACTTATCGATTTGTCAAGAAAACACTTGGCGGTATAAGTGGTGGATTCGACAATTAAACCTATTTCACAATACTGTTTAACAATTAAATTAAAATATTTTAGAATTATTGACATCTCTATTTCATCTAAAGAAAAAACAAGCTGTGCTAATGAAAACGAGATATGGGTACTTGCATATAAATCTTACGCCAAAGATTTATTACCAAGAATTAACTGCATGCCAGATGCCAATCGCCTAAAATTTTATGATTTCAGAGGTAAACAAAACTGGTTGAATCATCAATACGTAAATACGTAATACGTCAATACGTAAATACTTCCAATAAGTAATTATCAAATAAAGTATTTAGGTTCTTACGTATTTACGTCACCGCAGCCAAATTGGTGCAATCTTCCACTAAGGCCTTATTTGATTATGTGTGTGTGTTTATTTTTCTTTTTCAAATTAATTACTTAAGATTCTTTGATGCTTACGTATTATCGCAAAGATATTGGCGACATTATATGAAACGAAGCACATGGTTGCCAATTCAGCACGTCGGCACATGTGAAATCTGAGTTGTCAACTTGGCGAGTTATCTTCAACGTTGGTATTGCTGTTATTGTACGTAAGTTCCGCTTATTTCAATATAAACGGTATAAATATGACATTATCTTAATAAATATCGAATCGAACCATGATCAAAACACTGAGATTCTGAAAAAAAATAGATTGTCCTAAATCCTTGAATAATGGCTAGTAGTAACCCCGAAGTTTCTAGCAACTTTTATTTCAAAGTGCTAAATGTATTTAATTGAAACCTTGATCTTGGACAGATGCTACTTCGCTATTTACGCTGGTGAGGAAAACTTAAGCAACAATGTAAATTTTAAGCATATAGCTGATTAAAGTGCAGAAAAAGGGTTATTGTGAACAGTTCAATGAACACGCAATTCTGTAGAAAGGTGATGTTTATGTAAATGTCAGGAACAAAATATCACAGGCGGCGTGAGTGTACGTAAAGCGTGTGTTGTCCGCACATGCAGCTCAAGATTACAA